>JAJEJO010000205.1:752288-904877 GCA_020662805.1 Glaucomys volans
TAAAAAATAAATAATTCAGAGAAAAGGGAACTTTTATACTCTTTTGGTGGGGATGTAAATTAGTATAATCATTATGGAAACAGTATGGAGGTTCCTTAAAAAAACTAAAATAGAAAAATAGTTTCAGTTTATCTCACTATTGAGTACATATCCAAAGGAAATGAATCTAGTACGTCAAAGAGATACCTGAACTCCCATGGTCATTGCAAAATTATTTGCAAATAGCTAAGATATGGAATCAACTGAAGTGCCCAATGGCAGATGAATGCATAGTAAAAAGGTAGTAAATATAGACAATGGAACATTATTAAGCCATCAAAAGAACTTCTTCTATATGCAGTAATATGGGCAGAACTGAAAGATACTGTGTTAATGAGTAAGTCAGGCGCAGAAAGATAAATATCACATGTTCTTAATGTGAAAGGTAACAAAGGTGTTTTGTAGAAGTAGAGGGTACAGTAGTGGTTACTAGATATTAAGAAGGATAGGGTGGGGTGAGTTACTAGGAGATTAAGTAATACTTATGAAAATACAATTGTATAGGAGAAATAACTGCCAGTGTTCTGCTTCACAATAGGATGATATAGTTCAAAATAATCTGTGTATTTTATAAAGAAATAGAAAAGAGGAGTTCAAAGGTTCTCAAAACAAAGAAATGATGTTTATTGAGATGGAAATTTGATAACAATCAAATTTGATTATTAATCTTTGTATGCAAATACTGAATTATCCTACACTATATCCCATAAACATATATTTTGTGAAAAAATAATGGTAACAATGGTAGCATCTGATCTTTCTGTATCTAAAATCTTTTTTGCACATTCCATCAACAGTTACTTATTTGCCTGTCATACACCATATATCCATTCTAGTCCATGAGTATCATTTAACAAATCACAGTTACTAAAACATTCCTTGAAGTTTAGCTTTTCAACCAAGAAGAAAGTGAAAGGAAGAATATTCATTTCATGAACATGACAAAATCTTAGAATATGATTGTTTAAAAGATAAGAAGGTATATGTCTAATGTGGAGAATATTTAGGTGCAGAGAAGACTCTATTTCAATGTTTTGGCTCTTAGGGGTTTGATAGACAGCTTTCAATCATTCATTGAAAAAACAATAGTTAACCCCTTATCATGTGAGTTAGGCATGTCCCTCAGGTAGAAAACCATAATAAAGTCATTATTCCAAAAGAAATATGAGAATAAAATTAGCCTAGGCAAAACATTTTGTTCCATCTTTTTCAGAAAAATATGTGCAGAACAACTTCTGGTTAGAGTGGATTAATTTGTGGAACCATTGCTCTTGGTGGACTTAATTAGAAAATCTGGGAGAGGCAATCATGTCTTTAAATGCCTCAGGGATCTGCAAAGGCCATGAGTCATAAGTAGCTGATAATCTGAAGAAGGTGATCTATCAAGGTGGAGCTGATTTGAATACTTTGAGGTTACTTCCTGACACTGCTCACTGGATTGGTCTGCACAGAGGATCATTACTGAGGAACAGAGAAACCAGCGGAGTATTCAGTAGTTCTTTGTATCTGCAATGATAAAATTGGAAATTTCAAGGGATGTAAAACACACGGAAAATTGTCTCTTCCAGAATTCTGTGCAGGACAAGAGGCTAAAAAGATAAGCCAAAAGCCATTGGGGAAAAGGTGAATTTTCAGCAGTATTCTATTAAAAGATAATTAGAGTTCAGTCACTACCAGTGGAGAGGCCCAGTTCATGTTTCCCAATTTCACTGAAAATCCTGAGAAGAACAGAGGTGGAGACAAAGTACACTGTCTTATCGCAATTGCAGCCACAATTGTTCTTATTAGTTAAAGTGATCAACCTCCCTTACACTCCATCTGCCTACAAAAGACGAGAAGTCCATCAAAGGAAAGATATCATCAGAAATAGTACAGTTTTTGTTAAAAAAAATCTAGTATTCAATTCAAAATTAATAGACTTAAGAGCAAATGATTCATTGTACACAAATGGAGTACAACTGTTGTTTCTCTGGTTGTACACGGCAGAGAGACACACCATTTGTGTAATATGCATGTACATAGGGTAAAAAAATAAATTATAAAAAAAAATAAGAACATCCAAGATGAAGACAAGAGCCTTTCCACTGACCATTCAGTCATTCTAAGCAAGACTTCACTTTACTGATTTTCATGATAATTTTCTTTTAATTTAATTTGGGTGGGGGGAAGATACTGGGGATTGAACCCAGGGGTGCTTAACCACTAAACCACATCCAAAGCCCTTTATATATATATATACATATATATGTATATATATATATATAAAATATATATATTTTATTTTGAGACAGGGTCTCACTAACGTGCTTAGATCCTCACTAAGTTGCTGAGGCTGGTTTTGAACCTGCAATATTCCTACAGCCTCCTGAGCTGCTGGGATTACAGGTGTGCACCACACCCAGCTCCCATTCACATTTCTATTACATTTAATTCTGTTTATTATATTTGAAGAAAATTGAAAGAGAAAAGATGAATGAAAAAGGTATTTTTAAGTTCAGTGACAATATGCAAGGTATATTCTGATTTTCGAGGATCCCTGATCATCTGATGATCTCCGTAGTCTAGAAACCAACACTTATCTATTCTTCTCTTTCCCCACCCTGTGTTTTAGCATCCACAATGTTCAGAGAGAGCATTCAACCTTTGTTTTTTGGAATTGACTTTATTTGACTTAGCATGATAATCTCCAAATCCATCCATTTATTGTCAAATGTCATAAAGTCATTTTTATGGCTAAGTAATATTCCATTGTATATATGCACCACATTGTCAAACTACTATCATATATATCTCAAAACAACAAATAAATAAAAATTGGGTCTACAGTCTTAAAAAAAAAAAACAAGTGAGACAAGAACAGAGGAAAAAGAGAAAATCAGATAACTTTATGTTCAGGATAAACAAATATTAAAGTCACTGAGAAAAGAAATTAAAACAACTTTGATTAATGTTCAAGTGTATAGTGGAAAAGATGGGCTAAACGACTGAATAAGGTAGAATATTATCGGATATTAGGATTTGAATAATGGGAAATTAAGAACTCTATAGAGAAGATAAGTTTAGAAATCTGGAAAGAAGAATAATTAAAAATCCATAAACCAGAGTATAGGTAAGAAAAGAGCAAGAATTAAGAAATATTCCTATTAGGAATATAAAAATATGTAAGGGAAAAGACATATACACTGAAAATTTCTTTGTGTTTTTAAATGGAGTTCCAGGAGAAAACAGAATGAAATATAAGCATTATTTGAAAAAATATTGCTGAAAAAAATTCTAAAACTAATGAAACATACAAACTCACACATTTAAAAAAACATGAAATCTGAGCAGAATAATTAGAAATTAAAGCAAAACCATATGCAGGCCCACAAAGTAAAACTATTGAAATTAAAGAAAAGAAGAAAACCTTAAAATAGGTTGTGTTGTGGATCTTGACAATCAGTTTGATTCTAAAATTTAAATGTAAATTCAAAAGGGAAGAGAATTGATAAAACAACATAAAGAAGAACAAAGTAGATTTTACTCTACCAATAATAATAAAAATAATAATTATATAAAACATCAAAAATTAAGCCATTGTGGAATTATTGTGGAGATGGATGATTGCAGCTATTTTATAAAACAGAGAATACATAGATTCCTACATGCACAGTCACCTAAATTAATTAATTAATGACAGCAAAGTAGTTCAGTGGTTAGAGAATGATCTTCCCAGTAACAGATGTCTGAGAAAACCAGATATTCAGAGAAAAAGACTTTAAATTTGGACCATTGACAAAAGTCCATTCCAGATGGATTGTAAGTTAATTTTGAAAGGTAAAGCAATAAAGTTTTTAGAAACAAAAAGCAGGAAAATTAAACAGTTTGAGCAGGGGAATGAGAGTGGGGAATGAGATCCTATTCATGAAATGGGCTCTTTGTAGCACCACACATAAGAATGTAGCTTTACTTAAAGATCCAAATAGTAAAACTGAGCTATGTCTGAAACTCTTCATTTTTATAAACTCATCAGAGTAATTCCATGTCTGTGGAAAAAAGCCGATCAGCAGGAATAAAATGCATAAAAGTAATAAGCGTGTGTTATCAAGACATATGATCTGCTCATTTAATTTTGACTCTGCTGGAATATAATTAACAGAATAATGCTAACTTGTGCAAAATACCAGAATAGATCCCCCTGAAGGAGACAAAATTCAGAGCAGCTCGATAACTCACAAAGCAGAATAGTGAAAAATGCAGAATTAAAAATGAACACTCACATGGTCATTAACATGCTGCCAGAATAAAGAGTGTCTCATTCTACTTTTCCTGTGTTTAACACAGATGTGGCTAGCTCAGGATGCCACATCTGTTCTTGCTTCCACAGAACTGGAAGATGGAGTTCACACTTTATTCCATTCAACATGAAAAAGTTCTGTTCACATCAGAATCAGTGAGCAATTGACGATTCCAAGAGAAAAACAAAATTTACATCAAACCTGACACTGCAGCACTATTTTAAAGAGTTTAATTGGAAATATCTTTTTTCTTCTAAATCTTTCCCTAGATATTCTTCCAACCTAAGATTTTATCCTTGCTCCTCTTTGCCTTATCAGCTGCCTTTCAAATGTGGTGTTCCACTGATGCATCTCATTCTCCTTCATGCCGGGATGCCTGGGAAGCACAATTCAGACTTCTCAGGAAAGTGGCAGCTCCAGACAGTTAGCCCTTACAGGCACTTCCTGTTCCAACAAATCCTGGCAAACTACATACTTACATTCGTTCTAAAAACATGTGTCCTTTTCCCCACCAAAAACAAAAACAAAAAGCATGTTTCAAGGAGACAGCACCTTTAAGATTTACTTGTGATACTCAGGGCTCACTTGACTTCTTGCTTACACTCCTCTCCCAAATTAGAGATAGAGAAGACTCTGCTCTTGAAGTTGCATTTCCTGTCCCAATGTATGGTTAAGATATGAGGTGTCCTCAGAAGCTCATGTGTGAAACAGTATGAGAAAGTTTAGAAGTGAAACGACTGTGTTATGAGGTCCTTAATAATCAGTACAGTAATCCCCTGATAGGGATTAGTTGGATGGTAACAATAGGCAGGAAGGGTGTGGCTGGAGGAGGTGGGTCCCTGGGGGCATGCCTTTGTCGTTTCTATTTTGTCCTTCATTAGTGAGTCTCTCTCTTATGAAGCTCTGTTCTGAGCTGCTCTCCTCCAACACACTTTCATCATGATTCTCTGCCTCAACCCCGGCACATAGTAATGGTTTTAACCATCTACGAACTGAGACCTCTGACACTAAGCACTTTTTCTCCTCTAAAGTTGTTCTTGTCTGGTCTTTTGGTCACAGCAGTAAAGAATTGGGCTGAAACATTCAGTCTGATGGTTTAGCTAAAAAGAAAATATCTTCCCTCAAGTCCAGATTTAATCTCTCTGCTCAGTCAGTTAGAGTTCCTCTTGTGTCAGCAGAGGTCAATAGGTGGAACTGAAGGGAGATGCAATTACTACTGGAACTAACAGTATTAAGGCTTGCAAAAGTGTTTCTTATAATGTTCCTCTTCTATGAGGTCGTATTCCAACTATCATCATGGTTTGTATCATTTGGCAATAACACTTTGTCTCATGTTCATAATTTTGATTTAATCCAAAATACAGCTCAGAGCTGCACCTTCATTTTCAAATCCCATAAGAGTTCTCAAAACATAACCCAGATGTTGCTTCTTTTGAGGGGTGTGGTACTTCCGTTCTCAACACACTTTGGTCCTAAAGGAAGAATCAACAGGGGTTCAAACTCAGCCACAAGGAAACACTGAAAACATCAGAAGAGGTCATATGGATTCCACTATGGATTTTGTTGGGAGGCAAAGGGAAAAGTTGGCATTTAGCATTGCACTATAAACCAGTCAGTCTTTAAAGTTTCCTCTCTCTAGGTATTGCTGGTCTTTAAAGACACTATTTAGCTAAACTTCTAGTCCATTCCCTTTTCCCTTTGATTTTTGTCACAATTCACAGTGACACCTTTGAACACCAATTTCACATGGATGACTTTAGTGATGTTTAGGCCATTGGGTTCTGCCATTTTTTCAAAAAGAATAATGCCATCAGGACATCCGCATTTCTACAACTCCTTTGGAATACTATTAACTTGAAAGTTCTTCCTAATTTTCATTGTACCATAAACTTGTTCAAAGTTCTAATCACAATCCTTGCATAAATTATTTAATATTTTAGTATGGACTAAGGCATATTGGTCCTACATGCACATTATAAATATGGATGGAATAAGGAATATTTACTACTTCTACAAGTAATATTTTATTCACATAAAATGGATGTGCTAAAACTGAAATAAGAAAAATCATTAAAAAAATTTGCAAATTTTCTGTTCTATTGTTTCTTACAGAGTAGATAATATTAAAGACACTTTAATAGGAAGGCTATAGATATTAAGATAAAACAAATGCTTGCTTATGTTAATTACAATGAGTAATAATATTTATTATAACTTGAACATTTTGCTTACATCTGTCAGATGGCCAAAAGTTGTTTCAGCAGTTTGGATCATAAGTTGCTGGGTCACTTGGTCTAATGCTAGAAGAAAACAAAATATTTAGGATATCTTTAGAAATAATTTTTTAAAATAAGGAAAAAATAAAGAAGACATTAATCTTTTCATTATCTACATAAAAATAGCACACAAAATTGGAATGCCCCTAATAATAAAATTGATTTATGATATCTCATCTTAAATTCACATTTAAAGACAACCAGATCATCTTAAAGAATTCTAGCATAGATGATTTAGTGTAATTGGCACAATATTCAACTTCAAAATAAGAAATTGGAACTCGTTGGTACTTAGCATGTGGCAGACATTACAGATTGCCTACCCCAAAGTCATTCCCTTACCTTTGGCAGAATCACTTTGCATGACAGAGTCTGAAAGTACTATCTATTTGCTTTTTTTAAGAATGGCACCAAATAAGTCATATAATTTATCATGGAAATGTTGGTATGTTTAAGAATAAAAGAAAAAGAATTAATAGTTCTGCTTGAATTTTGGAGTGTACCAGGTTACCCAAACCAAATCTAAAGGGACTTAAAAGGAAGTGTGCTGGGGCTTTGGGAAAGCCCAGATCCAAGAACAAAGAAACAATTCAGGATGGCTAACTATCCTTTGTGTTTTAGATACAAGGTACCTTAGCTGCATGAAAAGACAAGACAAAGGACTATGTTAACCCTGAAGAGGGCAGAGTTAAAACACAGAAAGAATCCAGAATCTTAACTGTCATTATTGAATATTCTTACATGGCATCATAAATGACATTGTCTTTTAATTAGCTTTATTTTTTAATTGTTCAAAAGCAATATAAATAATAAATATAAATATTAATATGCAATAAAATGTAGGACTTTGGTATTTTGTGCATAATCCATTAAATTATTGGACCAGCTATTTTCATCAGTTTTCCTTCCTAGCTTAAAAAATGTTTATATTCTCTTTTGTCTTCCATATGCAATATATGATGAATCCACTAATATTTTTAAGGCAAAAATGTAAGTTTCAAACTACACCACATAATGTGAGTAGAAAGATTAACTGACCTGATAGTGTACTTAAAAGTCGATATTCATAAAAATTATGGTGCAACTTAATACTATGAAAAATAATATAGTATTTGCTGCTCAAAATAACAGAAATTAAAAAGCAGTTAAAAGCCAGACATCTTTAAAGCCCAAACCCATTTGATTGTAATGAGCACAATATGTCAAATCCAGCTAATCTAAGAAGGACATGCCAAATAATGTAACAGACTCTCAGGGTATGGCCTAACGGAAACTGAATCTGAGAGCAGATATCTCAGGAGCCGAGGATGCCAACTCCAAACCTTGGGACTTCTATGACCCACCATATCACCACAGCCTTTGATTCCCCTTAACATTATTCACTAACCTCCTCCCTTCATCTGATTATCTTGTGTACACCTAATATGGATTGGCAAAGCCAAGTTTATATGGTTTTGTAATTCGGTAAACTACCAGTTGACCCTAGTAGTTATGTAATCAAGTTTTTTAAAATTGTTTTTTATTGCGCCTTGCCCATCCCTATAACATTGTTCACATTACATAAAAGGTATAAAGCTGATTTGAATATATCAATACAGGCATTTTCTTCCCTGGGATCTGTGACTGGCACCCAAAAATGAAATTGTCTGGTACAACAAGGGAAAACAATTCAGATTTGATTGTGCATATTAAGTATTGAGCATCATCCAATGTTCACATTATCTCAATGAAGCCTCACAGAATTTCTGTAAGATAGGAATCTTGCCACAATTTTACAAGTGATAAATCGACATCTCAGGGAAATTAAACAATTAACATTGCCAGATTTTGGTCAAGTTTTGTCTTGTTTGATAAAAAGGTAAAAATGGAAAATTACCTCATTGTAAATTATAGAAATGATTTCTGCTAATGAGTTTAGTTAACACACACACACAGGATTGTATAAATTTCCCCTGGATTTTATAGTTATAAACTATAGGAATATCATTTTTTCAAAATAGATGTTAGCATTATTATTCCAGTTGGTTTTTTAACAACAACCTTATGTAACTTAGAGCATAATATTACATTTAATAATTTGTAAAATCAACCTAGAGAAAAGAATATGCAATTATTTCAAAATAAGGAGTTCATTTGTGGAATGCCTAACTTATTAAAATAACATACTATATTTGAATTTAAGATTTTTAAAACAGAAGTTAAAGTGAGTAGTCACTCATCAAGCAGATATTTGAGATGAATTGTCTCTTGTACTTCAAATCACTATAACAGATAGGAATTCAAAGTAGGAAGATGTCATTTCTGAACTGCAGTCAACTCTGGCACAGAAAACTTTTTACTCCTTTTCTATCATCATTTTAAGGAGCAGAGATGGGTACAGAAAAACCATGTGATTTCATTTCAGCAATTATGATAGTCATAAAAGAATTTTTGTTTCCTTTTCTTTATAGCTTCAGAAAGACCTCAGGAGGAACAGCTGAAAAAGTAATGCCAGATTGATCTACAGGATGTAATTCAAAGGGTCCTGCTGTTAGCAGTTTTCCTAAAGAGGAATGACCTCAAGTTTTGACATGTTTTCATTAGAGTGTTTACATGACGCCCTGAAGCCTCAATGATGGTAAAGAAAGTAGAACTGTGCAGGTTCATTGAACAAATAACAAAAAATTTTAAAGTTTCTGCAAAATGCTGTTATATGTTATTTCTCATTCATTCTGTGAATGTAGTGAAATATACAGATACTTTTTTATTGTTAATTAATCTAACATTTCTGGAATAAATTTGATATATAATACTATTTCAGATTCAGTGTTCTAATAATACGTTGGTACTATTCTGCATGTGTGGTTATTTATGAGATTAGCCAGCACTTTCTTTTTCCTGTAACGTCCTTGTTAAGTTTGGGTACAAAAGATATGGTGGCTGATTAGCGTCTAGTGAAGTTCCTCAACCTTTTCTACAGTAGGGCTCGTGTAGGACTGATATATATCTTCCCTCCTTGTTTTGCAGAATCTACAAGTTGTACCAAATAGGGTGTGGGGGAAGATTTTTAGTTACATTTCCAGTTTCTTTAATAAACAAAATTATTTGCAGTTTCTATTTCATTTTGTGAAAACTTTTTAAGTTTCACTTTTCCAGAAATTTGTCCATTTCATCTAGATAATGAAATTTTTATTGACATAGTCATTTGGAATAGCCTCTTATTTTTTAAATGTATGCTTTCATTTTTTTCATACCAGATACATAACACATGTTCCCCTCACCCAAAATAAGTCTCTGAGGGGTACCAATTTCAGTATTCTCTTCACAGACATCTTGTGTTTGTACTGATAGGCTCTTCTGCTGGATTGTTTTCTATATTTTAAAGTTATGATTTGTTATTCTTTTCTTTTACAACCTTTTATTTAAGTTTCTACACATTTCTAATAGCTTGAAGCAGGTAATGGGCTTTTTCATTCCATCCCTCCTGTTTCTCCATTCATAGCTATTAATTTTTTTTTTTATATATTTTTGGCAACAGGGATTGAACCCAGTGGGTCTTAACCACTGAGCCATATCTTCAACCCTTTTTGTTTTTGTTTTTCATTTTGAGACAGGGTCTCACTAAGTTGCTGAGGCTGTCTTTGAACTTGTGATCCTCCTGCCTCAGCCTCCTAAGCTTCTGGGATTGCAGGTATGTACTAGCATGCCAGGATAGCTGCTAAATTTTCCTGGAAGCATGATGAATTTTATAGCAATCAACAAGTTTTGATGTGTATTTAGCATTTTTACTTTAATTAAATAAAAATATTTTTTCTTGTTCCACTGTGATTTATTCTTATGCCAAGGAATTTTAGAAGACTCTTTCTTAATTTCAAAATAATTAGACTTTTTCCGTTATCTCTCTGTCATTTCTGGATTAACAATAGAACAGATTCTGGAGGCTATATACTTTGAGATTTGGTGAAATATAATTTATGGTACAGCATAGGATGAATTCATATGAATATGTAACAATATTTCATCCAAATCTTGTAGTTTCTATGGAGATATAATTTATAAACCATAAAATTCACCCACTTAAAGTGTGTAATTTGGTGGGTTTCAGTTTATTCACAAAATTTGTGTAATCATCATTACTAATTAGATGTATTAGGCTTTAGAATATTTGCTCTCTGAAGATCGATGCTCTTAGTATATTTTCTCTCCATTTCTATCTCCCTCCCACTTCAGCAAACACTAATTTATTTCTTGTCTCTGTGGAGTTAACTATACTGGACATTTCATATAATTGGAACAATACAATATGTAGCTTTTGTAACTTTTTAGCATAATTTTTTCAAGAGTCACCCACATAGTTTGTGGCATAAATTGTTACTTCATTACTTTTTATGGATGAATATTAGCATATTATATGAGTATACAATATTTTCTTCATTTATTCATTAATTGATGGAAGTTTAGCTTGTTTCCATTTGGAGACTATTAAGAATAATGCTGCCATGAACATTCAAGTAAAAGTATCTCTGTATAAATATATTTTCAGTTCCCTTGGATATATACCTGGAAGTGAAATTGCAGGTTGTATGAAAACTCAACAGTTTGCTCTTTGAGGATGGTCAAACTTTTTTCAGGAGCAATTGCACTATTTTTTTTTTAAATATGGAATGCTTCACAAATTTGCGTATCATCCTTGAGCAGGGGCCGTGCTAATCTCCTCTGTATCGTTCCAATTTTATTTAGTACGTGTGCTGCCGAAGCGAGCACCAATTGCACTATTTTTCATTCTTATCTGCTGTGTAGAAAAGTTCCAATCTCTCCACATTCTCACCAACACTTACGATTACCTGTATTTTTTATTTTGTCTTATTAAAGATGTGACACGGCATCACGTTCTTGTTCCAATTTTTGTTTCTACTAATTTTAGGAAATTATCAGTCATCTAATTTTTAATTGAGTTATTTTGGGTTTATTATTTAATCATAATAATAGTTCAGTAATTAAAAGAGAGGGTTTTTTTTCACTTTCTTGCTAGAATCCTTTAAAGCATAAAAATTTTAAATTCTAGTGAAATCCAGTTTATTTTTCTTTGGTTGAGTGTTCTTTAGATGCAGTATGAAGAAAACCATTTTCTAGAGCAAGATCATAAACATTTACCTATGTTTCATTCGAAGAGTTTTACAAATTTGACTACTATATTTAGATATTCAATGCCTTTTAATTTAATGTTCGTGTATAAAGCAGGAGACCAAATTTATTTTTTGCATTTGGGTGCTCAATTGCTTCTCTATCATTTGTTGAAATTGTCCTAGTATTGTTAAAAATCAGTTGACCATAAACATGTGTGTTATTTCTAGACTCTCAATTATATTCCATTTGTTTCTATCTCTATTCTTACTCCAGTATCACACAATCATCACTACAGCAAGACTGTAGTAAATTTTAAAATGCAGAAGTGTGAATCCCCTTAGTTTGCTATTGTTTTTCAAGACAGCTTTGATTTGTCAAAGTCCCTTGTATTTCCTATTCATTTTAAGATCAGTGACAATTTCTATAAAAACTGAGAATAGGGAGTTTGATAGAATTATGGAAAATCTGCAGATCAATCTAGATAGTATTGCCATTTTAACAATATTGTCTTCAATCCATGAACATATGATGTTTTTCTTAACTTATTCCAAATGCAGTTTGCAGTTTTTAGGATACAAGTCAAAAACTTTTTAAGTTTATTTCATTCTTATCATTACTGTTATAACATTTTCTTAATTTAAGTTTTTGATTTTTCATTGCTAGTATGCAGAAATACTATGGATTTTATATATTGTTCATATATCCTGTTGTAATCTGTTTTAGTCAGCTTTTTTGTCACTGTGACAAAAAGACCTGACAAAAACAATGTGGAGAAAACAAAGTTTATTTGGGGCTCACGGTTTCAGAGGTCTCAGTCCACAGACAGCTAACTCTATCGCTTTGGGTTGAGGTGAGGCACAATTCCGTGGTGATGTGGAAGAGGAAAGCAACTCAGAACATAGCAATCAGGAAGAAAAGAGAGACCCAGTTCCATTTACCAAGGACAAAATATAGACCATCAAAGACATGTTCCCACCACACCTACCTGCACTAACCACAGCATCACTTCCTACCGTTGCCAATTAATCCATTCAGGTTAATCAACATACTGATTAGGTTAAGTATCTTGTAATCCAATCACTTCACTTCTAAACTTTCTTGCATTGTCTCATACATGAACTTTGGGGGGATATCTCATATCTAAACTTAAACAATTGCCAAACTTTTTTACTTGCTCTCATGGTTTTTATTTATTTATTTTTTCTTAGAATGTTATGTATACGGGATTAAATCATCAGCAAAGAAAGATAATGTTACTTCTTCCATTCCAATTTGGATATATTTTCTTGCATTTCTTGGCTAATTTCATCGGGAAATGATCTTTATTAGTTTGAAGATATTCTCTTCTATTTCTTTCACTATTCGTTATCAAAATGATCATGTGGATTTTGTTATCACATGAATTTGATGTATTAAATTAATTGATATTACATTGAAATAATATACAGTACATTAATGTAGTGCATTGAATCCAGATATCAACCTGCTTTACTGGGAGAAAGTCTACTTCAACATGCTACATAACACTTTTTAGAGGATGTAGGACTCATTTGCTAGTTGTTGAGAATTACTGCATCTGTTTTCATAAAGATGTTGATGTGTAGTTTTTACCTTGTGATATCTGTGATAGCTTTATCTTTTTGGGGTAAAAAACAGATAATGACCTCAAAGGTAGAGATGGAAAATGTACCCTCTTATTTTATTATTTTGGTTAGCCTATTACAGGCCCCAACTGTTATCCACAGCCTTCATCAGCTGCCAAATTAGACCAGCTGCCTCTTAAACATTTCCAGGGAAAAGGCTTTTGAGTTGTGTACCATGTGTACCATGAAGACAACCTTTCTAGTTGAACCTTTTTAAGAATAACCACCAATGAGGTTAAAGAACAACTGAGATTTAGGCTTTGAAGGGCTTCCATCCCATCTCTGGCCTCTCCAGTAGCTGCCAGATTTTCAGGGTTCACCATGATTATCAGATCTTGTTTTCAAGGGTACCTCAGAATTAAATAGGAATTAATTAATTAAATAGAATTAATGTTTATTGGCAAATTAAAATGCAACAAATGGCAGTTTTGACAGGGTAGGATGGCAATGGGTGGGTCTGTAGGGATGCTGATGACTGTGTGGGAAAAGTGTTCTACCAGATTCTAAAAAACCTGATCTACCCAAGTTGTATTGTGTGAAGCTATCCATGACCCATATGGGCACTGAACAAGATTGGGCCATTAGGCAGGGAAGCCTGGTTTGGGGAACTCCCAGTTGGAATCCAACTGGTTCCAGGTTCATGGTGCCTTGTCCTAGCTCACAGCACCAGAGATGGGAGTAATCCTCTGGAGCCAAACAGCTTGCTTACTCCCATCTGTATCCTGTTTTTTGGGAAGGAAGCTCCTATGGATCCCTTTTGATCTGTACTGCTATAAATAAAGCAAGAAAGGGCTTCTTCTTTTGTTAGAATCCATACCTCTCTGGTAGGCTCAACCCGTCACTGCCCCAACTCTTTAAATATATTTCTGGTCTTCTGTGTTGATTTCACAATACTATTTTCTTAGCTTTTATCTTGCAGCCAGCCTATATACTACACTTGGCGACAGATTTTTACACCTAGTTTCCAAAAGAAGTTCCATGAAACAGTGATTGCAGCTTTGTTGAGCACCATGGAAAATCAAGGGTACTCAGCATGTGCAATCTCATGCAGCTTCTGTTTTTGTAATTTTTACTGAAGACTGCTCCAAATCATTGTGAGTTCTATATTTGATAGTATGGTGAAAGATCTACATTCCATCTTGGTGATTAAACTTCAAGAGTAGATTCAGAATGGAACCAAGTTGGCCTTGGAACAGCTTGTGACAACCACTGCCTCAGCAGCTGATACAGTAGAAGAAAAATTTGTTCCATATTATGATATATTTATGCTCACACTAAAGTACATTGTTGAGTTTGCTGTTCAGAAGGCACTCAAGCTTCTGAGAGGAAAAACTATTGAGTGCATTAGCCATGTTGGTCTTGCTGTTGAGAAGAAAAAGTTTGTGCAAAATGCATCAAACGTGTTACAGTTATTGTTGAAGACACAATTGGACTTGAATAATATGGAAGATGATGACCTTCAGACCTCTTACATGGTTTCAACTTGGGTTAGAATGTGTGAAATTCTTGGAAAAGATTTTCAACAGTACCTTCCACTGGTTTTTGAACCTCTTATTAAAACGATTACTTTGGCTAAAGCTAATGTCACTCTCTTAGACACCCAAAATGTGGAGACTGAGTGATGATGATGGATAACAATTTGTAAATCTTGGAAACCAGCAAAGTTTTGGAATTAAAACTTCAGGACTTGATGCAAAAGCAACTGCTTTCCAGATGTTGATTTACTATGCTAAGGAGTTAAGAAAAGGATTTGTGGAATATATAGAACAAGTTGTGTAATTGATGGTTCCCTTACTGACATTTTATTTCCATGACAATGTTGGAGTGGCAGCTGCAGAGTACATGCCCATGCCTTTTCTCCTAGAATGTTCAAAAATTCATGGCCCACAGTATCTTTCACAGATGTGGCAGTTCTTATGTGATCTCTTATTCAAGACTCTAGGAACAGAACCTGATACAGATGTACGCTTAGAAATAATAAATTCTTTTGCTAAGTCCATTGAGGTAATGGGAGATGGTTGCCTTAATGAGAAGCACTTGGAAGAACTGGGAGGAATACTAAAAGCAAAACTGAAGGACATTTGAAAAATCAAAAAGTATGACAGGTTAAAAGACCAACAGTTTGAGATGTCTCTGCAAGATGAGGATGAATGTGGTGTTTATATTCTTACCAGAGTTCAGATATTTTGCACTCATTATTCAGTACTTATAAGGAAAATATTTTACCATGGTTTGAACAGCTACTTCCATTAATTGTAAATCTAATATGTTCAAATAGGCCATGACCAGACAGGGGACTGTGCATATTCAATGATATCACCACTGCAGTACAACTTCATTTAAATATATAGCATATTTTCAGTGGCAATGCTACTAAATGTATGAGATAACAACCCTGAAGTCAGGCAAGCTGCTGCTTATGGCCTGGATGTTGTGGCATAGTTTGGTGTAGATGATTATTGTTCTTTATGTTCAGAAGATATTCCACTACCGGTAAAAGTTATTAAATGTGCAAAAGAGTATCATTACTACAGAGAACTGTGCATTTCTCAGCAATAGGGAAGATGTTTGAAGTCTAAGCCTAACTGTGCAAAGGAAGATGAAGTTCTTCCACACTGGTTATCATGGCTCCACTTCATGAAGATAAAGAGGAAGCTAGGAAGCTATTTAGACTTTTTGAGTTTTCTCTGTGACTTAACTGAAAGTAGTCACCCAGTTATAATTGGTTCAAATAATTCTAATCTCTACAAAATGATCAGTATAATTTCAGAAGGAAAAATTTATAAAACTATTAACTATGAAGATCCTTGTGCCAAAGGCTTTGCTAACGTTCATTAGATACAGACATCTGAAGAATTATGGTTGGAATGCCTATCCCAACTTGATGATCAACAGCAGGAAGCCTGAAAGGAGTTGCTGAGTTTTGCTTGAAGCACTTTAATATCACTTGAATATTATTTATCATGAAATAACTACAAATAAATGTTGACTGGATTCCATAAAAAAATCATAACTATTCTCTCCCTGCAGTTTATATATTCCCCATGTTTCTCCAGGATTAGTCAATGCTATAGCCTTTGTTCACCTTGCATGTTTTATCTCTTAAACATAGACCTTGGTGATAACCTGTGCTTTCATTTGCCTTAGAATTTTTGTCACCTTCCTTATTTGGTGTGAAGTATAGAGATTATTGCTATTTGCTATTATTGATGTTGGGCAATTAGTGTACTTGGTGCCAAGATGTCATGCTGATTTTCACAAGATGCTCAGAGTTTACAAAAATAAGATAGGAGAATTTCCAGGAAAAACATCTTTGGAATTGAGAGTGATGGATATATTGGTGGCCTTATTCCCCATTGCTAGTACTCTTGGTTTTTATGGTAATGATAATTTGCTGGAACTAAGCAAGAGTTTCAAGATACTGCAATGGATGTGGGAATCTCCTCTGTAATGTATATGAACATTTTTATAATGTACTTCTGAGAATTGGGCAGGAATACCAATATTCTAGTTCCCAAGGTGTCCTGTTGAGAGTTATGAAAACTCTTAAATTTCTTTAACCAACCTGGTCTACATTTTTTAAATTATTCAGAACTCCAAGAATCATGGTTACCAAAAAGGAAGTCCTGGTACATATGACATTGGTAGCATAAAATATGCTAATAGTGTTTGTAAGTGATTAATATTTATGAGAGTCGGTTGGTTTAGTGTTACATACTTCAGTAGAGTATTACTTTGTATTACCTTCCCCCCTACCCCCACAAAGGAGCTCAACAAGAAGAAAAGCCTGAATTCAGAAAGGGGCTTAAATAGATTTCTGTTTCCAAGATCACTAATAGATTATATAGTAGCACTGAAGGATGTTCTGTTGTGAAAGTTAAACAAACTTAATTTTCTCTTTAAGCATTAAAAAGAAAACAGCCTTGAAACTAGTCATTTATCAGTATGTGTGTATTATAAGAAAATAGTTCTATAAATCTAGGGTTAATTATATTAATTGGAATGTCAGTCTTTAATATTGAGTTTTTTGTAGGGTAGAAAAAAAAAGCTTTCTATTCAACAAATTTTCAATCTAAAACTTTAAAATGCATCAACTGTGATTTCCTGGGACTGCTGTGAGCACTGGGAATGTAAAGTTTAGTAAATATTTCTGACCTAGTAAGTGCTCAATAAATTATCATACCTATTGCCCTTAAAAAAAAGCAGCAAAGTTTATTGGTCTTACTATTCATCTGATTTTATTGAATATATGCTCCTCAGATTGTTACAAGTCTTTGGTTAATTTGCAGTTAACTGAAAAAGTTTAATCTTACGATTTTTCCAGTGTTCTTAATAATTTTCAAGAATAGAGAATATTTGGAGGTGTTTACCATTGTTGCTGGTGGTAGTTTCTTACCTATTATTATCTATTTATTCTAGTGTATCTTGCAATATATCTATTAAATCCCTGACTAGAATTGTGAATTTATGGATTTCACTTTGTGATTTTTTTCTAATTTTTTTTATTTGGTTAGAAACTGCACTGTTAGAAATATGTAGTTGTTGCAGCATTTTAAGAACATTGATATAATTAGAAAGTGTTTCAATTTATCTCTAATAAAGTTATTTCCCATGAAATATTGTTTAATTTTTTGTGTGGAAATACAAATCATTTGTACAAACCACTTTTGTTATTGTTCACATGAAATACGCTTGGTGTTTTTCGACTTTCAATATTTTATGTCATTTATCTCATAACCAATATGTAGTTGGATTTTACCTTTTATTTTACCATTTTCTTTGTTTTCCCTCCATATGTTATTTTCCTTGTTTTTCTAATTTGCAAACTTTTTATTATTCTATTTTTCAGTTTATTAATGCCATATATATATACTCTCCTATTTTTAAAAATTAGCATGTCAATGCACTATTCTTGTCAAACTGATTAATATTCGGTAATTTAGTCACATCCTAATAATGAGAAACTTAGAATCTTTCATTCACTTTTACTTATCCTAAAAACTTATATCTAACTTTTACAGCTTTGTCACCAGGAAGTTTATCTAAACAACTTGCTTCTTCCTGAAAAGAAACAGAACTCATTTGCTGACAGGAATCTAAACTGTTCACCAATGCTGCCTTTGAAGTGAAGACAGAGACAGAAATGAAAAAGCAAAGAAAAAGTTTCAGGAATTGCATGCAGCAGCTGGTCACCGACATGCCTTTATTCAATACGCACAGGAGCAAAGGATAATGGAGCATCGGGGTGAGGCTCTAGGAATCACGAGATGACACATCCTTTTCAGCAAGTGCTCTTTTGATAGGGACACCTGCGATTTCCCCAGTATATAAAACATCAGATGCCTAAAACAGGACAATTAAAGACCAACTGAAGTTTTGACCTATGGCCATGACAGATCCCCTGAAGCAGTGGTTCTCACAGTGTTCTTCCCCACCAGTAGCATCTGTAACTTGGGATTGTGTTAGAAATTACAGATTCTTGGACTTCAACCCTGACATACTGAATCTAAAAGTCACTGATATACTTTCAGAAACTTTAGTGTTCCTGGAGGGAATCACACTGTACAGAAAACTAATGCCTCATACTCTAAAGTAAGCGTCTGTTAAGAGAGGGCCTCCTGGCTGTGCTCAGACTCTGTGGGAACTGCCCCTCACATTGCTCATCACCTGCAGGGATCAGGAGGCACCCAACAGGTCCCTCTCCACTTTGACTATCTTGAGTGGCTTGTTGCTGGAGGAAACAGATCAGCAGCATCTAAGTGTCTCGTTCCGAGAGCTGAAAGGAACAAATAGCTCCATATCACACCTATCAGTCATTTGGTAAACTACACCTTTGTGAAGTTCTGTATGCATCATAAATAGATTCTTCACTCAATATTTCCCAATCAGCTTGCTAAATAGGATTAAAACACTGAGTACTAAATTTTACAGAAAATACTTTTTAAGTTATAGTCTTTTTCTATTTTACCTTTAAAGAAGCAGGAAAATTTTTGAAACAATCTAAATTTAAAGAAAAATACATAACAATGATAATTGGTAATGTTTAATTTATTAGCAGGTATTTTAATAGCATCATATGGTATATTATAATTGTATAAGGTATAGTATTATCAGTGTGTGTCTACAGACTCCTAATTTCCGAATGTTCTTACGACATACATCCAGTAATGATATGCATATTAAAATAACACAGAAAAAAACCACAAAGGATAGGAGAAAGTCTGACCATTTAGTAAGCATAATAATAACATTTATATCCACAATGGCTAAGCTGTTTAGGTTCACCAATTAAAATTCAAAAGTTTTAATTGAATTAGAGTACAGAATCCACCAAGGTAAATAAATACCGAAAGCAAAATAACACTAGATATTAAATATAAAACAATGTTTCTGAATGAAGATTTTAGTCATTTCAAAATGCAGCAATAGAAATTTTAAAGTAGGAAGAAACACAAATGTGAAAATATAGTGCTTCCTAGTATAGTATGAAGATCATGATTTTCTTCATGTTTTATACCATAAGGAAGTTTAGCCTCATATGCAGTTGGAAAATAATTAGTTGAACAGGGATGTGTAGGCGAGTATCTTTCAAAGTATCGGAACACAGGCATGTCTTTTTTTTTATTTAATTTTTTGATTCATTGAGCACAAATGGAGTACATCTATTGTTTTTCTGGTTGTACACAAAGTAGAGTCACCCCATCTATGCATTCATACATGTACACAGGGCAATGATGTCTGTCACACATACTGTTATTATTCTTACCCCCCACCTCGACCCCACCCCTCCCTTCCCTCTATGCTATCTATCCTTCCTCCATTCTTGCCACCCTTCCACCCTGCATTATGCATCATCATTCACTTATCAGAGAGCCCATTCAGCCTTTGGATTTTTGGGATTGGCTAAATTTCACTTAGCACAACAATCTCCAACATCATCCATTTACCTACAAATGCCATAATTTTATTCTTCTTTATGGCTGAGTAATATTCCATTGTGTATATATACCACAGTTTCTTTATCCATTCATCTACTGAAGGGCATCTAGGTTGGTTCTACAATCTAGCTATTGTGAATTGAGCAACTATGAACATTGATGTGACTGCATCACTGAAATGCAAATCAAAACCACCTTAAGATTTAATCTTATCCCAATTAGAATGTCTTTTATTAAGAACACAGGCAACAACAGATGTTGGCGAGGATGTGGGGAAAAGGGTACACTCATACATTGCTGGTGGGATTTCAAGTTGGTGCAGCCACTGTGGAAAGCAGTGTGGAGATTTCTTAGAAAACTTGGAATGGATCCACCATTTGACTCAGCTATCCCACTCCTTGGCCTATACCCAAAGGACTTAAAAACAGGCATGTCTTAATAGAATCACTTGTGTATGAGAAACACATTTCTTTTAATCTAACATTTGCAAAGCAAATCCTAGGCATCTTGGGTGACCAGAGGTGATATCTTGACAGTTTCACAGTTCTGGCTTTGTTAATTCTATGGTTTGCTTTGAACATGGATGTCACCGTATCCCAGATATAATATTTAGAAGAGACTTACATCACATTGTTTACAGGATTGTAATATTATATTTATTACAATAGATAATATGTATGAAAAAAAACCCACATTCTCCAAACTTGCCTAAACAGAAAAAACTAGGGATAAAAGCTTCTCAGTTTGAACTAAAAAGCTTCTCTGGTTACTAAATTTTTCCTGAACATTTTATTTTAGTATTTCTCTGTTTTCTTTTTAAAATTTTTTTCTTTGTTTTTTTTTATAGATATACATGACAGTCCAGTGTATTTTACATACATGGAGTATAAGTTATCCTAATTCTTGTGGTTGTACATGATACGGAATTACACTGGTTGTGTGTTCATATGTGAACATCGGAAAGTTATGTCTGATTCATTCTACTGTCTTTCCTAATTCCATCTCCCCTCCCTTCCCTTCATTCCTCTTTGTCGAACCCAATGAACTTCTAAATTCATTTTAGTATTTCAAATCTAAGATGTTGAGGTCATCTCTGACTAGCAGGAAAGGGTACATATGTTCAAAAAGTACTAATGAATGTGTCGAAGTAATCCACAGAACAGTTTATTTAGTTGCAATAGTGTTAAAAAAATTCTTCAAACCTTTTACCTACAGTCAAAACATCTCCTTTTTTAAAAAAATGCATATTGTTTAAACAATAATATTGTTTAAAGTTCCACTTCATGGCCTCATCTAAGTATTTTTGGAAAAGTAATATTTTTAATGTCATTAAGGCAACACTTATTACATCATTGCTATGGTTGTCTTAATAAAAAAAAATCAAAAAATTTACAGGAAACATTTCAGTACACATAACTTAGTAAGAATTCAGGAAACATCCATGAATA
Source organism: Glaucomys volans (assembly GCA_020662805.1). Taxonomy (NCBI): domain Eukaryota; kingdom Metazoa; phylum Chordata; class Mammalia; order Rodentia; family Sciuridae; genus Glaucomys; species Glaucomys volans. The sequence goes on from JAJEJO010000205.1 coordinate 774,016, forward strand.
TAATGCAATTATTGTAAAAATGGGCATAAAATATCCTAAAAACAACATGAAAATTCAGTGTGATGAACACAAACTCACTGAAAATTCTTCATGGTGCAGCCACTCTGAAACGCAATGTGGAGAATCCTCAGAAAACTGGAATGGACCCACCTTTTGACCTAGTTATCCCACTCCTCAGTTTATACCCAAAGGTCTTAAAATTAGCATACAACAGTAAGGCAGCCACATTAATGTTTATAGAAGCTCAATTCACAATATCTAGATTATGGAACTGACCTAGATGCCCCTCAACAGATGGATAAAGAAACTGGTATATATACACAATAGAATATTATTCAGCCATAAAGAATAATAATATTATGGCATTTGCAGAAAAATGGATGGAACTGGAGAATATCATGCTAAGTGAAATAAGCCAAGCCCAAAACACTAAAGGCCAATGTTTTCCCTGATAAGTGGATGATGATGAGGGGGTGGGGGGGTGAGAGAAGAATAGAGGATCTTCAGATTACATAGAGGGAGATGAGAGGGAGGGGCAGTATGAAAAATGGTGGAATGAGACAGACATTGTTATCCTATGTACATGTGTGATTACATGAAGGGTATGAACCTACATTGTGCACAACCATAGAAATGAAAAGATGTACCCCATTTGTATACAATGAATCAAAATGCAGTCTGTAACAATAAAAAATAATTTAAAATTTAAAAAAAGTTCTTCAATAAATTCCTACCATATAATTTCGAATAAATCTACTTCTGATATGGACCTTATTTGTATTTGTTAATACATTTCTAAGGAACAGCTTATTTGGTTGGTTAAAATTTTTCTACAAATGCTTACCCACATAATCTCAATACATCTACTTATGATATAAAGTTTATTGTTTTCTGTTTGTTTATTAATATGTGTAGAAGGAATAGCTTATTTGGTTTCAATAACATTTGGAAAGTTTTTATTAAATACATATATGTGTAAACAAAATAAAGATCTATTTAATGTATTTAAAAGACATTTTCAAGCTAAATCTGCCTTCAAGGGCAATGTAAGACCTTACCTGCAGCATGTGGATTCATACGCAAACTAAATGTTATCTTTAGTGAGTGAATATGTTTAATTCATGTGTTACTTTTAAAGTGCATTGAGAATTTAATGTGATTAACACAAACTCACTAAAAATGTCATTGAATTTATAGCATGCTTCTTCTTGTAGGTATTTTGTCAATAAAGTCATCAATAATAGTATACGTTAGATGTCTATGAATAATTTCATTTTCCAAAAGCTTCTCCGTATGTGCATGATTATTGGATTCAATGGTTTAGATGATGTACTTAGACACAGATCATTATATGAATGGTCTTCTAAATTTCCTCTTGATTGGATGATTATCTAATTAAGAGAAGATATATATCAAATCATTCAAGCAATCAAAACAGTGTCTGTAGATTGATGAAACCTAAAACAGGGGCTCCACTTCAAGCCTCACAGAGAAATACATTAAGACAGATGCAAGAGTGCTGGGACTTCATCTTGTCATTGGATGATCGATTTCCCCAAACACTCTGAGCATTATCAAATCGGATAACTGAGGTTTACCACACCAGAATTTTTCACTGCTGAGATAAACATCAATAATTCTAATATTTATAAGATGGATTGCAGTCGAATCTGAGATCATTTCAGAATCTCTGGACACACTGGCCATGGAATACTTAACATGGGCTTTTCTTCTGCTATTGGCATCATTACTCATATTTCATGCCAAAAAAATGCTCATATCTTAGGGATGGAATTTTGAAGAAATGCACAGCGTGAGCAATGCTTACGCCTTCTCCTTTGCTCTTTTCTTTCCATGTGTTAGTGTTTCACACTGTCACCTTACAGTCATTAACTTGTTTTGGTACTTCACAGAAATCAAAGACTAAGAAAAGTAGTGACCTTGTCTCAGGCAATAACAAATCACCAATGACTTATTGCTAAACAGAGGCCATATGAATTTGTGATGTTGTAATAGAATCAAAGGAAATGGTTATATCTTATGACCTTACAGCTTTCTCTTGGGAATATTACTCTCAGAGCGTTCTACTGTGACCTAATCATCTCTATAAAAATAATACTAGCTATAATAATGCTGCTAATTGCCAAGAACTTTCCATATACTGTTTCTAATCCATTTTAAAGTAAAAAAAAAATCACTGCCATATTATTGCTTAAAAAATTACTGGGGCTTATATAGATTGGGTACTTGTTAAAAAAAAATGTCACATAGCTCTTAAGGGTTTGACATCAGATTTGCATCCAAATCTCTTTCAACCCAAAGTCTGCATTTTATATTTATTATCTCTCCTCTACAACAATGGTTGAGTACATTAAATTATGCAAGTAGAACTTTGGACAAAATAATTCGTTTATGTTCTAAAAGAATGAAAATGATTTATTTTTCCCTCAACTCAGCATTGATGTGTGTGATAGCAGTTTATGACTCAGAAATTCTTTCCTGCTTTTTCCTAGGTATATCTTGGTCAGGTTATGATCAAAACAATCACCAAAAGTGAGTAGGTGGAACTCTAGACAAATACACATGTATAAATGAAGCAAAGAGGCATTTTAAAATGTAGATCCATCACATTTCAGAAAGTTCTGGAAAAACATTGATGCCTGCAGAGAAAGATTAAGTAAGAAAGATGACCTATTAGTAACAGAGGATTTAGCTATTAAATCAAATGGTGGACATTTGTTATTGTTCTTACACATGAAAAGAGAACATCTGGATTTCTCTCTTTCCATCAAATATACAGGCAGGCAAAAACTTAAACACAAATATACATACATATGCAAGAGTGCACTTTTTCAAACAGGGTGTAAATTAACAAATGAACAAAATTTAATATGCAACAAATTTAGGGCTATTTTAAATCCAGCATGAACTGTATTAATTGATTTCAAGGAATTGCTGCAACAAAAATAACTAATTCTTACAAATAATTTCAACTTGATAAATCTCACCCTGTAAGGATTGGAGTGAAAATTGGAAGAGTGGGATGCAATATTAATTTTGGTTTTTTTAATAGTAAGAAAACAGGGTAAAATAAATACTAGCAGTTAAAGACAGGAAAAAAAAGTTAAGTCCAAAGTACCAACGGAGGTAACTCGGCAGTGATGAAAAGTGATGACCAAATCATTTCTGAATTGTTGCAGTTTGTTAGATAACACAAAATCACTAAGTCAATATTGTGTGAACCATGAAAAGGCTGTTTCAACTTTTGAACTCATCCCTGCTTTCATACCCCTGCCCCCTGCCCACATTGAATCTCCTCTACTTCCTGACATGACTTCCATCAGTGTCCTCCCTGCTGTGTTCTGCTTCCCTCTTCATCTAACGTCCTCCCTGATGCTGGCCTTTTGTCAGACAGTTCTCTGCTGGATCTGTCCTCAGAATGCTGGCACCAATCCACTCTCTAATAAGGCCCTTGGTTCACCTAGACATCTAAAGTATAAACTAAAAGAAACATATTGTCAATAAATCATGGTCATTTACGGCTGAAATGGTACGATTTGTACTATAAGTAAATCACATCATGGGGGAGAGTGGTTTACAGAGACTGGGTCTGGTACCCTAATTACTATTGACAACAAATTCTTCCTTAGGTGAAATGCATTCAATGATGCAGAAATGTTAAAACTCAAATCTTTTGTGTTGTAGCATGTAAGAAACACACTGAAAATTGTGGTCAACTTAATCATTGGTTTACTCATTTCTAGCTTGCAGTAGTAGTCATAGTACATATAATAATAATGTTTAAAAGTAACATTTACCTTTAATAAGGACCTACTATGCTCAAGGCAAGAATAAGAATATAGAACATGGAGCCACATTTTACATATGGGAAAATCCAATCTGAGGAAGTAAAGCAATATTTCACAAATCTCAGAGAAAATCCAAATGTATATGATTCAAAATTTGTTTTTTTCTTCTATGATCATAATGATCATATAGTTAAGGAATAGAATAGTAAATAAAAGTCCAAGCTATGACAATTTATCTAGGGTAATTCAGAAAGTTTAAGCAGGAGGTGGAGCTAACTCTTCTTTCCATTGGCCATATTCCTCTTCCCATCTCTCTGCAGGAAGTAATGTGTATTTCAGAACAATGCTCATGCCTTTGCCTCAAGAGTTTGATATAACATTGTGAAAGATAAAACTAATTGATGTGCAAAGAAGGGATACAACCCAACCTCATTCCCACCAGTGGAAATGTTTGATGATGAGTTCTATACTATATTTTGAAAAGCACATTGACAAAATATTAACAGAGTGGTATTTTTAAAAAATTAAATCAATGTGCTTTTATGTTTTCAATGCTTTAAGATTATTGTGAGATTCCATAGTAGAGCTTCCAATGCCATTTTTGGTATACATATGAGGCAACCAGAAAACTCATTTAATAAGAAAGCAAAGAAATTCACCTCAGTGTGTTGATTTGAATTTCTACTTATTTGAACTTCATAAAGTACATAAATGAATACTCTTTTGAGAGAAAACACAATCACATTATACAAACATTATTTTAGCAAGTGTGTGTACATGTATAGTAATAACTCCCTTCTTCAATATTTATTCCCTGAACTATTTTGAACTACTGTAATAGGCTCCACTGGACAGCCTTGCTTCCATTTTGTCTTCCTTTTCCATTTTCATTCTTTGTTCTATTCCATAAGTATCCGAAGGCCAATCTTTCCATGTCAGTTTTCTTATATATTTTGATGGCACTATATTTCCAAATGGATAATGATTAGCAACCATTTAACATAGAATAAGAAATTCTCGGTGATTTGACCTTATCAGTTTTTCTGGTGTCATGCATCATCATATGATCTGTACCAGAGACTACAAATCAGAAAATAATGAATGAATTTCATACTTCCAGCTCACTGATGACATCTTGCCTCTGTGCCTTGCTCATGTCAGGTTCTTATGTCCATTTGTTGCTTTAAACAGGAGTTAAAAAAAATGTCTAACCCAAACTTCCTTAAACAATAGGAAGTTTATTGGTGCATGTTAATCCAGAGAATGTGTGGTTTTTAAGGTTGGCTGGTTAGTATTGCTCTTTTGTAAGAGTGAAAAAGAATGCTGCCTGAATGAGTTGCAATTAATTAGTCAGAATTAGGTTACATACCCTTTCCTAAGGCAATTATTAACAAGGAAGGCCAGGCCTTTAGACCATTCAGGCCTACCTGGTAGTTTGAGTTCAACTGTCAGATGATATGTATGTTCTTTAATGTGGAAAAGTTAGTGTCTAATATCAGCAACCAAAGTTAGCAGTTTCTTTCCCATACATAAACTTTGAAAATGTCCATTCTTCATTAAAAACTATCAACCTCTTACAGGAAAGAGGAGACAAGTTGAGTCACTATGTCTAGCTCAAAGGCCAGGTAGATACTGTTGTGTTATCTGTCAAGTTTGGAGGCAGACCTTCACAGCCCAGCAGTCTGACTGAAATATGCATTCTTGACTAAAGAACAGGTCAACAAAAACAATGACAACAACAAAATCGCATCCAAAAAAAAAAAAAAAAAACAAGGAAAATAATGCAGAATATTCCACTGGACATAGCACATATTGGGCTCCCTTGGTCTAGGCTCCTGGCAGGTGATGAACACCCTGCTCTGAGTTCCTCTGTGGCCCTATCTGGAATGGGCACCATGAAGCTTTCCCACACTAAGGAGCTCAAAGCTTTAGCAATCTTCTTCATTTTGCTATAAATTTGGAAACTGGGAATGGTTTTAGGATTAAATATCCCAGGTTCTTGACTGTGATATTTATATTTATTTCAATGTAGTGATGTTAAAACTTCAATAGATTTCCAATATATTTGCTGTGGGTTTGTTTGGTTGGCTAGAAAACACATAAGATCATATGCTAGGTTTTGGAGTGTGGGAATTTCTGTTGCCTCACTGCAAGTCTTTGTGTGCTAACCATTCCTGAGTTCATAAATTAATGGCTTTAAACTGAGATAAATCAAAACATGGAATATGACTCTGTCCTCCAGGCTACCTTCCAGAATCTTCTTCAAGGAGAGAGAAACTGCCCTCAAGAATCACCTAGGGAACTTTCTCAAAAAAACAACATTCTAACCACTATGTAAGATAAATTAATTAAATAAGAATTTTAGGGGCTAGGGACAAGACATCATCATTTTTTAAAAAGCAATATGCTGCCAAAGCTGAAACCACTGTCTTAACCAGACTTATTTGCAAGAGGTTTAAGCGTACAGATTTATCTTTTGCATAATCTTATCCTCTAAGAATTCTTCCACCTCTCTGCCTCAGAATATCAGAACTTAAGTTTGGATTTTAGTATATTTTCCATAATGCAAAGAATTAAATTATTAATCTTTTAGTTATATTAAAATCTTTCAGTTGTTTAATAGCAACATTTGGGAGATAAGCATTGACTATAAAAATTATGTTTTATTTATTTCTTATATCCTTAGAAACCTGAACTTGTTCCTTTTTTGAAAACTAGTAATGATGGCTCTAAGAATTAATCAACATACTGCAACATCCTCATAGTTCTCTAACAAGTCCCTAAAGATATTACTTTTATTTTAAATGTACAAGTCATAATTTAACCAAATACTGTATTTTTATTTGTTTTATTTTGTTTCATTTTCTACCCAGGAATGATTCAGTCCTTTAGCAACTCAGAACTCAGTTCTACATGTTAGGGTGTATCACTTCCAGAAATTTAGTCCTTGAACCAGATTCCTCAATGATGTCCTCAGTTGCAAACCAAAGAAATTAAATCTGATTCACTTAAACAGAAAAGGATGAGTATTCTTAGCTCACAAATTTTATGAGAATCCTGAAAAATGACTCTAAGGCAGGAGTAAAGGAAGTAAGTCCCAACCAAGATCTCACCACAGAACAATCTACATAATAAGTGATATTGCTGGTGCCAGGGCCACTAATCATTCATCTGCGATGTAGGCAATGTGTTTTGGAGCTCCAATTCTTGTTTCCTTTTCCAATGTATCTGATTATCTCTTAACTTTTATACTTTTTTTGGCTTCATTGCTATTATTCTTGTAAAAATGTATGTGGATCCCCAGCACCACAAAAGAAAAAAAAATGTATCTAGAAAAGACCTGTTTATAATTTTATAAATTTATAATTTTAGTGATGGTTCTGAGTTATTCCAGTTCAGTTGAACTAGTTAAAACATGAAAATATTTCCTCGCCAGTTAAATAGTCATTATCAAAGCACACTAAGTATCATTACAGCATCTCTTCTGCTCCAGACCTCATGACCTCCTATACTAGGAGTGTGATGGTTGGCACGCCACGGATTCTTCAGTATTATTTTGAATAGATCAGGGCTTTCAATTGTGAAAATTTTGAATGTCATTATTCCTATTTGATGGAACTCTTGTTTTAGGACACCTTGGTTTCATTAATTATCCATGATAATCCAAGATATATGTGTGTGATCCCAGTATTTGAAACCTAGCAGTCTCATTCCAGAGCTAAAATTCTTAAACACAAAATCATACTGCATCCTTCAAGATAATTTACCCCCCAAATCAAATGAATTTCTTTGAAAGTATTCATAAATGAAGAGGTGGGAGGCATTGAGGAGAATGCAAAAAGGAATCAGGAAGAATTTCTAAGTGACCTTAAAAAAATTTCATCATGTACATAGTATGTGAGGCCCACCCAGCTCAAGACTTAGCATCCTCAAGACTAGAACCTATGTAGCAGCTATTTTAAAATGCTTGTTTCTGAATTTCCACATTTCATTTTTATATGTAAAAGAATTATATCAGTACTAACAAAAATAGCTATTTTCTATTGGATTTTCTCATGTTAAATTAAATAGATAAGTAAAATCAATACACGAAAAGAGGAATATAGAGTCCCATTATAAAAAACATATACTTGGAAAAAAAAATTTTATTTTTATATCATTAAATACCTTGATTCAATTAAATAATTAAGTATGAAAGAATAACAACCTCTTTGACAAGTAGAAACAATATTCCAATTAGAGGAACTCTTTCATCTTCACAGGAAAGTAAATGAGCTAAATGTTGAAGTAGTAAAATCTGTATGTCTGCTTTGGATTTACTGTTTCTCTAAGCCTGAAAAGAATATCAACAATAGAGTTAAAGCCCAATAAGTCACAGGGGAAACATTTAAAGATGGCATGTAGAAGCCTTAGGCAAAATGTGTTTACTACCTCATGTATTGAGCACGGATGACATGGGGAATTTAAACTTCTAAGACAGAGGAATTATATCCAATAAAATCTGTACCTAAATGTTTACATGTATCCAGAAGAGACATAGGAAGATATAAAATACATTTCAAACCCATTAATATAATAGAATACCTGCAGAAAGATGTTTGCCTGTGACACAGATATAATCCAGACCATAATGCGATTAAGTACGCTGACATCCAAAAACTTAGAGAAAACTGATGATCAAGACTTAATTATCCACTTATCAGAATTGGATGGAGAGAAGATGGCAGATTAGAGGAAGAGTGCACTCCCCAGCAGTTCCTTAACTCAAAATTTTAAAAGTGGGAAGTTGAGTGACTAAAGGAATTCACTGAAATCCAACATGGAAAATAGAAACTTTGAATATATTATCTTTAGAGACAACCCCAGCATGACTAGCAGTGAAGTGATCACCACCAACCAGCTCACTGCTGAGGGAAAAAGAAGCACAGGTGGAGAGAGAAAAGCACAGTAAATAAAATTGGTTCAGAGAACCGTGAAACAGGGAGGAAGGCTGATCTTAACTGACCCAGAGACCATGGGGGAAGCAATTAAAATCTCTTGTCTGAGGCATAGGGAATCCCACAAGTATCTGAGTTATGATGGTGGGACAATTTTGGGGTGGCTGTGTGACAGCCAGCAGAGGCTGGAGACTGTGACCTCATAAAGGAAGTTTCCAGTATAACATAGCAGTCACCTATTTTGGGGTCCAGAGTGCCTAGACCAGCACTATTAAAAAAAAGGGGCAAAGCGGACTTTTCCAGGTGTAATATATCAAGGAGAGAGTCCCCTTTATTGTTAATGTTCCCTACAAGCATGTGGAAAGATGCCAGTAACCAAACAGGTGCATTTGCACTCAGGTATAATCCTGGGTAACTCACATTCTTAGGGGTGGAATATGTGAAGCCTGTCAAGGTTTAGACTCCTCACTCTGAAAGTGAAATTTTGGGGAGACCCCTGAGACCCACATATCCAGCAGAGATTTGCATCTACCCAGCAGTAGGGGGTATGGATCCAATCTCTGATATCCATTGATAGAGTTCCCAAGGTCAACCAAGACCAAACCCCCACTACTGGAATTTCCAATTTGGAACTCTGGAACAGTCCCACTATGAGAGTACACCAGTTGTCAGCACTCCCCAGTTTGTCCCATCCTATAATGGTCAACAGGAACTTAAGAGTTTTCTGGTCTTAACTGCTGGCAGCTTGGTGAGAAACACAATGACCTGGGGCTTAACAGTATCCAATCCTGCAACCAAGGGTTATGAAACCCAAAAATAAATACAAAGAATGGAACAAAAGCATAAGTAATGGATATCCACCCTTGCCATCAATTTTGACCACCTCAGTGGAAACAAGCTCTTTATTTCTCATTAAGAATTTTTTTACTTATTTTCCAAAGGAACTGAACAGGCACTTCACAAAAAAAGAAATACAAATGGAAAAAAAAAATGTGAAAATAGTTCAACCTTGCTAGAGAGCAATTTGAGGAGTGAAAATGAAAACTGCACTGAGATTCCATCTCACCCCAGTCACAATGGCCATTATCAAGAATATAAGTGACAATAAATGTTGGCGAGTATGTGGGGGAAAAGACTCACTCACACATTGCTTGTGGGATTTCAAATTGGTGCAACCACTCTGGAAGGCAGTATGGAGATTCCTCAGAAAACGTGGAATGGAACCATCATTTGACCCAATTATCCCACTCTTTGGTTTATAACCAAAAGAGTTACAATCAGCACAGTACAGTGATGCAGCCACAACAATGTTTATAGCGGATCAATTCACAATAGCCAAGCTATGGAACCAACCCAGGTGCTCTTCAATAGATGAATGGATAAAGAAAAGAAAATGAGGTATATATACACAAGGGAATATTATTCAGCAATAAAGAAATAAATTATGGCATGTGCCAGTAAATAAATGGAACTTGAGAATATCGTGCTAAGTGAAATAAGCGAGTCACAAAAACCAAAGGTTGTATGTTCTTCCTGATATGTGGATGCTAACACACAACAAGGAAGGGTGGAGAGGGGAAGAAAAGAAGTTCATTGAATTAGACAAATTGAAATGAAGGGAATGGAGGTAAGGGAGAGGGGAATAAGAATAGGAAAGGAAATAGAATGAATCATGCATAACTTTGCTTTGCTTATATATGAATACATGACCAGTATAACCCTACATCATGTACAACCATAAGAATGGAATCCTAATAGGAATGGGTAATATTTCATGTACATATAAAATGTCAAAATACACTCTACTGTTGTGTATATCTAAAAAAATGACAAACTTTCTGAATATAGTTAAGTAAAAATTAAATTCTGCCCTTTAATACTTTAATAGTAAAAATATATATTGTTGGTTGTTATCAATGCTGTATACTTAGGGTTGTTATCACCTGTGTATTAAAGTTTAGAACAATGAAAAAAATTCATTCTGTAACTGTAGAATAGAATGTCAAAGTTTAAAAAAGATTTTTTTCCTTATTTTCCCCCTTTACTATTCTTAAATGAAATTTTATTTTTTATTTTACTTTATTTTAGGTTTATTTATTTCCATTTTGGATGATTGTGTATATGTGTATGAGCATGTGCATTGTGTGTTCTTGCTGATAGTTTTGAAAAACTATAAATGTATTCATATAATTTTTATTTCATTTTAGTTGCTCTCTTCTTCACTCATTTATTATTTAGCATTGGATTGGTGGAGCAAAATTTTATGTGATTTTGACTTTATTTGGTCTTTTATTTGTTTGAACCTTGGGTTTTTTTCTCCTATTACACATTCTTCACTCTCTTCTCTCACTAATAGCCAAATTTTCCTATTCCTTCTTTCTCCCTTTATTTTATTAATTTTAGTTATTTTTTAATCCTCCATATTTATAGCGATCATTTGGTACCTATTGTCTGCTTCTCCTCTGTGCATTTCTTACATATTTCAAACTTTCTTTTGCCTTCCTACCATATTTTTCTTTGCTTAAAGAGCTGTAATTTCACTGATATTATCATATAGTTTATATGACCCAATCCTACTCATATTGTTGTGACTATTAATATAGTAGATGATCTAGGAGACACCTGTTGTTTATATCTCATCCAGTTCATGGTTGTTTATTGTTGGTGCTGGTATTAAATGCTGACCCTTTCATTCCTCTACAGATGGTAATTAGTGTTAAACATGTCAAAGTATACAACAGACATTTATTATAAGGTGGTACTTTGCTTGCTAATATTGCTGTTTCTTGTACTCCCTTTCTCTGAGAGGTACTGGAATATGATTGGGACAATTTGAGTTCATGTAGAGATCCTCCTGCTAAGCAACAAATTCAACTCAGCAAAGTAACAGCAAACTTCACATCACACATGAACTACCTGCTACCTGCACTTGAGCCTCATCAATATTTAAACACATTTAGGGGATACAAAAACCTCAAACCAACTGTAGGGGGACCTTATATCCCACTTTGGGACATCTACTTATACAACAAAAACAGATAGGTCATTAGAACAAAAAAGATAACTGTAAACAAAACGACACATATGTGAGGATCTCAAAATTGTCTCCCCCAAATTCACAATCCCTCAAGAAAGGAACTCAGAGATGTGGAAGTAGATGAAATTTCAGTTAAAGATATACAAAACTGATTATCAAAATGTTATATGAACTAAAAGAAAATCTAAGGAATAAATTACAATAGCAAACACAGGTGGTGAAAGACCATTTCAATAACAAAATAGAGATATTCAAAAGAAACCAGTGAAAACTTCTAGAAATGAGAGACACAATGAATCAAATTACAAATTCACTTGAAGGTACTATCAACAGAAAAAAATGGTACACAAAATAGGACTTCAGACTTCAAAAAGATAATTTCAGACCTTGAAGACAGAATACAAGAACTTGAATACACATTATACAATAAAGGAAAAAATAAAACCAGACCATGATCAGAATATATAAGAACTCTGGGACAATACAATGAGAATAGACTGAGCTAAGCAAGGTGGCACATGCCTGTAATCCCAGTGGCTCAGGAGGCTGAGGCAGGAGGATCACGAGTTCAAAGCCAGTCTCAGCAATTTAGTGAGACTCTAAGCAACTCAGCAAGACCCTGTCTTCAAATAAAATATAAAAAAAGGGCTGGGGGTATGGTGGCCCAGTGGTTAAGTACCCTGGGTTCAATCCATGGTACCATTAAAAACAAACAAACAAACAAAAAAACAAACCTGAGATTCACTGGGAAAAAGGAGAATATGGAGATAAAGCCTAAAGGCAGTAAGAACATCTCCAGTGAGATGAAATAAAAATTTTTTTCCTCACCTTTAAAATGAGATAGACATCCACATACAGGATTCATACAGAACTTCAAATAGACAGGATAAAAAGAGAACTTCCCCAAGACACATCATAATCAAAAGCTAAAATAGAAAGCAAGGAAAGACTATTGTAAGATGTAAGTAAGAAAAAGTAAGGTCACATTTAGAAATCAATAAGGCTCACTTCTGTCTTCTAAACTCAGTTCCTGAGAGTCTGGAATCAGATATTCCAAGCTGTAAAAGAAATCAATCAATTGTCAGATAAGATTTCTATATCCAGCAAAGCTATCTTTCAGAATTTATGGTGAAATAAAAAATTTTCATGGTAAGGATAAACTAAAAGAATTCACAACCACTAAGCCAACACTACAATGAATACTTACAGATATATTACACAGAGATCTCAAAAACAACCCCAAAATGATGAAATTGATGAAGTGCACTAGAAGAACAACTAACTAAATGAAATTCAAGACCAAATTAAATATAGCAAGCAAACCAAAATGGCAGGTACCACAGTAATAATAAATATAAGTGGTTTCAATTCCCTGACTAAAAAATAGGTTAGCATATTGCATTGAAAAGCAAGATCCAACTATTGTTGTTGCAAGAGAATCATTTCATAGGCAAAGATCCTCATAAGCTGAAAATAAAAGGATAGAAAATGTAGTCCATGCAAATGGAATCTGAAAAAAGCTGGAGCAGCTATTCTCAAATCTTACAAAGCACATTTTAAGCAAAAATTAATCAGAAGAATCAAAGAAAATCACTATATGCTAGTGAAGTAAATAATCCAACCAGATATAATGGATAGTAACTATGCTTCTAATATCCATGCACCTGATTACATAACAGGGGTTGGATATCATGAAGACAGAGGGAAGGTAAGTATAGTAGAAGGAAATTGAAGGGGAAGGAGGAGAAAGGGAGGAAAAGTGGAATGAATTGGACAAAATTATTCTATGTGCATGTGTATTATACCACAGCAAATTTCACCATTAGATATATCTACAGACCATCAATAAAAATAAATAAATAAATGAGTACTAGGTAAACCAGTAATGAAAGGGAATAGGGGGAGGAGGAGTGAAGGAAAAGGAGGGTGGGTCACCAGAGGTTAAAATGGAGTAAGTTCAATTCCATGCATGGATTATTATATCAAAATGAAACCAACTGTTGTATACAATTATATTGCACTAATAAAAGCAAGCTCATAAAGTACTCAGTGTAGATGTCCCACCAATAGGTGGCAAAATATACCCTTTGGTCATGTCCACAAAGGTAGATATTCACCCTTTAAATTGATATTATTATTATTATTATTATTATTATTATTATTATATTATTATCATTTAGCATAGAATCAGTTGGTTGGACTCACTTTTTCATTCAAAGTGGTCATTTATTCAACATAATTCAATGCATATTGGGTTCCAGGAATTGCTGACTTTGGGGTTGTAATTTTTACTCACAATTCTTAAATAGCTGATATGCAATTGGGTCTTTCCACTTGCAATTATATTTGGTTATCTGTCTCTCCCCTATCAATGTGTCCAAATTTGCTCTCTTTTGAACCACAGGAAAAGTCACATATTTCATAATCACTTCCTGATTACACCAACTCACAAGGTGATTTTGTCTCTTTCTACCATAGTATAACCCATTATTTCTACCATTCATCCTGGCATTTACCTTTCAGAAGTGAAAGGTATTATTTATCATATGTATTATATATCATGTATTGATCCCTCATTACTTTTAAACTTCCTATCATTTGGTTGTCCCTAATTTTTCATTAAGGCCAGACTTTCATCTCAGTCAGAAAGGAATAATGCTTCATATTTCATTGAAATGCTCAAAGCCTAGAAAACAGAGGATTTTAAAACTTGACCTCATGTTGGACAAAACTAAATGACTAATAATAATTCAGTGCACAAGCCCACTTTCAAATCCCAATCTTTGTTATTCTAGGAAGAAATTCATATAACTTGATCACATCTTTTCCAGTTGATAGAAAAAATGAACTGTTTCTGGAGGTAGAATGTTACTGAAAGAGCAGAAATGTTGTCCAGGTATGGTAAGAACTATACTTGAGTTCTATCAGTAGGAATTATTTCTTCCACTTTCTGCTAACCAGCAGTCTGTGTCTAACTGCTTACTGGAATAGCTAGTTGATAATATTCTAGTCTCTGTGGAATTAGCATACCTAAAAATAACTCTTGATTCCAGTACTAAAATTACTTCCAATCTTCTAGATTTTAGCAAGTGAGATCATCATCTTTTTAATTCTTCTATTCCAAATATTATTTTCATTCCCAGCCCTATCATCAAAAACATTAGCTAATGCACCTTCAAAATATAGATTTTTAATAGTTAAAAGTCAAAAAGTTTACATACATACATCAGGGTAAGTGGTGTGACTTACCCTGATGTATCCACAATCAGACTTTCCTATCACTTTTAATGTTACCATGCCAATCAAAACCATCAGTGTTGTCTTTGGGTCAAAAAAATTAGCAATTTTATTAAGATATAATTTACATACCATGCATTTTTCCCATTTGAATGTGAGCAAGTATGAAATGTGACTCATGGTTCTAATATTTAGTTTTAATAACTAATGCTGGAGAGCATCTTTTCAGGTGCTTATCAGCCATCTGTGTATCTTCTTTGGATAAATGCTTATTCATCTCTTTCAATTACTTTTTAATAGAGTTATTAGTATTTTTTATATTCTGGGTACAGGTTTCTTATCACAGAAACTATTTGCAATTTTCTCCCATTCTGTAGATTGACATCACTTTCCTGATAGTTACTTGCAGCACAACAGTTTTTTTGTTTGTTTGTTTGTTTTGTGGTGCTAGGGATTGAACCCAGGGCCTTGTGCTTGTGGAGCAGACACTCTACCAACTGAGCTATATCCCCAGCCCACACAAAAGTTTTTAATCCTTATGAAGGTCAATTTTATTTTTTAAATGTTTTTTGGTTGTACTTTTGGTTTATACAAAGGAATCACCTAACCTAAAGTCACAAAGATTTGACTCCAAATTTTCTTCTAGGAGTTTTGTAGTTGTAGTTCTTGCATAGTTTATGATTCCCCCTTATCACCTATTTTGAGTTAGTTTTTATGGTTAGTAGGAAGAAAGGTTTCAGTTTCACTCTTCCATGTGTAGACAAGCAATCATCCCATAGTTATTTATTGAAAAACTCTTCCTTCCTCACTGAATTGTCTTAGATCTCTGTCAAAAAAATCAAACAGCCATAAATATGAGGATTTATTTCTGGATCCTCAATCCTCTTCCATTGACGTGGCTATACTCTAGTTACTACCACACAGCTTTGTAGTAAGTTTTGAAACTGGAATGTCAGGATGGCTGACATCCTGGTGTTCAGACTTTTTGTGTTTCCACATGAGTCTTATGATTGGCTTGTCATTTACTGCAAAAGAAGCAGGCTGGGACTTTGACAGGGATGGAATTGAGTCTAAAGGTCTCTTTGGGGAGTGTGTCATCATCATCTTTTGTATGGATGTTTTAATGCCCCCCCAAAGTGATCTCAATTCAATTCAATCCTTGCCACACAAAAGTACTCTATAATAGAACCAAAGGGGTTCTTTGAAAACTTAAGCCAGATTATGTTACTTCTCTGCTTATAAATCTCCAGGGCCTTACTGTCTTGCCCAAAATAAAATTAAAGGTTCTTTCCAAGATTCTATATTCCTATATTTATATTTCCCCTGATGCTACTCTGATTTTATCTCTTCCATTTACCCCCTGCCCTCATTCATTTCAACTATACTGAACTTACCAGTAATCATATCGTGAATGCTCCAACTCAAGTATTTTAAGATCCCTGTTCACTCTGCTTACATCATTCTTTGTCTAGACAATTCCTTCAGGTCTCAGGTCATGTCATTTGGAGACCCTTTATGATGTCTTAATCTGAAATAGCCATCTATTTCCACTTTTTGATCTGCTTTGAATTTCTTCAGAGCACTTACCACTGTCTGATATATTCCCAATATAATGTAAGTTTCATGAAAGTAAGGGCTTTGTTTTGTTCATTGTTTTATCCTCATTGCTTAAGAGTACCTGCTGTGTGGCAGTAAATATCTGTATATTTTAAAAATATCTAATGTCTGCTAGATGAAATGGCCAAATTTAAGAGGGTTCCACCACACAATGAACTGTGCAAATAATATGCAATTAAAACTACTTTTCTCTTACCTTTAATGGTGTATATTATTTAACAGACTGTCTACTGAAAGGACATATTAAATGATTTTGAAGACAGACTAACACAGTCTGAAATGAATGAATTTTGTAAAAATTCAATTTTCAACAAGTCAAAAATACTAAGGTTGTATAATCATTACGAGTCCTGGCAAGAAACAAAATTTATATAAACATGTTCTAAAATCAGAGAACCACTGACATTTTATAAATAATATTTTAGACTAGGAAGCCAAAGAACATTTAACTTGTTCACCATTCTATTTTTAAGTCTACAAGATTTGGAATGTGTTGCTGGACAAGTCATTTATCTTTTCTAACCTTGGGTTGTATTTTCTTAAAACAAAACTAATACAACTTGCTGCCATTTATAGTTTCTCATGCATTTGGCATTGCTCAGAAAGGTGACATGATTCTAAACACAGGTTGATTTTGCCACTTGAAAAGAAGGAAAACAATTCCAGTAGCATAAAACTTTCATTGTGAGTAGAGAGAAAAACAATGTTGTTGTACAAATGAAAAATAATGGAACTATAACTGCATGGAAAGCAGTATGAGAGATGAGGAAGGGATCAGGAGTCAGGTAGACCTTTGTATGATTGTTGACTCTAGTTGCTGAGTGTAGGAGTAATAACAAACTAAACTGCATGGAGCCTTAGTTCTCTACCTCTAAAAGAACATTTTTAGAACACTTAATATAGTGCCAGACATGTGTAAGTTATGTAATAAATGTGTGGTTTCTTTTTCCCCTTTCTAAGGATTATCAAATGGATGTCACACCAAGAATAAGATCAAGGGTCTACATGAGGCATAGATAATAACTTCTAAAATAAGCTAATAATATGTTCATTTTAATTTTTAATTAGCTGAAAGGCTTCATAATACAATATGAAAGCAGAGCAAGAAAAGCAGTAATTTATTACAAGTGTGTATACTTAAAAATTTAAGAAGGATGAGGTCAGGTCTTTAATATTTATCTTTTTTGCTCTCTAAATATTTTTATAAATTTTTAAAAATTGCAAATGGCACATGTGCTCCTCAGTCCAAGCCCTTACAAAATAAGATAACAACCTGTACATTTCCACTCTTTTATATCTACTCATACAAACATTTACATGACTTTATTTTTGTTTATATTTGCATGTGTATATGCATATCCAGAAATACATGTTTGGAAATATCTTCATATCAACATATATAAATTTAACAAGGACAACTATATTTCATCTTCCATACCAAGGAAGTCTGCTATCAAAATTTACTTTTGGAAAACCATTCTAAATTTGAACTGTCCTGGGGAATTCAGGATATATGATCACACTAGATCAAATCCACTATTGGTAGCTTGAGTACTATTACTTCATAATTTAGTTAATACTTTCTTAATTGATATCCATTGATCTTGTTTCTAGTTTTATATCACTTCAAAGCAAAAACAAACAAAAAGATATAATTAGTATTCATTCTCTGGTGCTTATTTTTCTGTGGGATGCAATTCCAAAATACATGGTTGAGTAGGAAGGTATGTAATCTTTTAAAAAGTTAATATTTTCAGAGCATATTCAAAAAAGAATATAGCATTTCACATTTCCTTTAATGATATTTGGGAGGGACCATTTGCCCACAGAGAATACCATAGTTATATGGGTTTAATTCTTCAGCATATCCCATAATCAGTATTTTTTGTAATAGCATTATGATTTTACTGAAAATATATTTAAAATTGTTAACCACATTTTTTTTCAATGTATGGCATTAATTATTCTACATGAATGCAAAATCATCTTATTCAGTTTATATATAACCAGATAGTTGGATATCCCAGTGGAAATCCTGAAATGATGAACAGAGTTATATTTAATTTACAAACACACTTTGAAGAAAGTGACATTTTTAAAATGAAGTATATGTGATGTATCTTTATTTGCCTGTATCCTTTAATATAAGTTTTATGCATTGCATCATACAGATTTTTGAATTAATTTTATTTTTTGTTTTCTTAAATTGTTTTATTGTAGTAAAAACACTAAACAGAGATCTACTCTATCAACACACTTTTAAGTATACAACACAGTATTGTCTACAAGTATACTGCTGATATTTAGAACTTATTCATCTTACTTAATAGAAAGTATATGCCTACTGAGTTGTTAATTCCCATTCCCCCTCCCTAGGCCCCTCATAACCATCATTCCACTCTTTGATTCTTTGAAGTTTACTATTTTATATATCTCATATTAGTGAAGTAATGCAGTTATTTCTTTATATGCTTGGTTTATTTCACTTAGCATGTGTCTCTGACACTCACCCATACTGGGACATATTTGGAATTTTTTTACTTTGCATAACTTCCCTATATACATAAGAGTACATATAGTAGAATGATACACTTCAGCCTTAAAAAGTATTTTCTTTATCCATATCCTTATTTTTTTTTATCCTTTTATCTGCTGGTGGACATTTAGGTTTTTCCACATCCTGGCTATCATGAATAGTGTTTCAGTGAACATAGTACTGGTAATATTTCTTTTGAGATTCCTATTTAGACTTTTCACTAAATACACAGAAGTAGGATTGCTGAATCATATGGTAGTTATATTTTTAATTGACAAAATTTTACACTCATTTCCATAGTGACTGTACTAATTTACTTTCCTACCAACAATGTTTGAATTCCCTCTTCTTTGTATTCATGCTAGTAGTTTGTTTGGGTTTTTGTTTTGTTTTGTTTTGTTTTGTTGTTTTTGTTTGCTTTTTTGATAGCAGCCATTCTAACCACAGCAATATATTTTATTGTGGTTTTAATTTGAATTTTCCTGGTAATGAATAATATTGAGCATTCTTTTCCCTATACATGTGGGTCATTTGTATGTCCTCTTTGGAATATTGTCTATTCAGATCAATTGCCAACTTTTACATTGAATTTTAATTTGTTTTTTGCTGTTACAATTTTTGAGTTCTTTATATATTCTATATATCCTGGATACTAATCTCTTGCTAGAAGTATAGTTTGCAAATATTTTCTCCAGTTGTACTGGTTGGTTTTTTCCTTTGCTGTGAAAAAACAAATTAGGTGTAGGCAAAACATATTTTCCCTACTCAATAAGCTCTATACATATGACAAACCACAGCCAACATCATACTTAATGGGGAAAGGCTGAAAGCATTTCTTCTAATATTTATAACAAAACAAATATAGTTACTTTCACCACTCTTGTTCAGCACAAGAATTGGAAAGGAGAAAAACCCAACTGACAAGAGAAAGAAATAAAGGGCAGAATTCAAATTATCCATGTTTGCAATTAATACCTAGAAAATCCTAAAGATTCCATCAAAAAAGCTGCTAGACCTAATAACAAATTCAGTAAATTTGCAGAATAAAAAATCAACATAAAACAAAGGTACTTTTCTACAACAAAAATGAACTTGCTGAAATGAACATCAAGAAAACAACCCATTCACAATAGCTATAAAAATGCCTAGGAATAAATTTAATTAAGCAAATGAACAATCTCTACAATAAAAACTATAAAATGCTGATTAAAGAAATCCAAGAGAAAATACAAAAATACTTATCTCATATTCATTAATTAGAAGAATCAATTTTGGTAAAAGGACCATAACTATCCTTAGCAATTCAATGACATCCCCATCGCAACAATGACGTTTTCTCAGCAGTAAAAGAAATGAGCCTAAAATTCACATGGGAATATAAAAGACACAGAATAGCTAAAGCATCCTGAGGAGGAGAAAAAAGCTGGGGGCACCATTATATTTGATTCAAAACAAATTACAAAGGTAGAGTAACCAACATGGTATGATACTGTCATAAAAGCAAACACAGAACAATGAATCCAAATAAGGAAACCAGAAATAAATCCATGTTCACACAAAGGCACCAAGAATATACATTAGAGAAAGGATAATCTCTTTAATAAATGGAGCTGGCAAAACTGAATACACATAAGCAGAAGATTGAAACCAGATATCTACCTCTCACCAAAAATCAAATGAAAATGGATCAAAACCTAAAAGCCTAAGACTTGAAACTATGAAACTATTAGATGTAAACATAAGGAAAATACGTTAAGACTGGTGAAGGGATTTTTTTATAAGACCCCAAAAGCACAGGAAACAAAAGCAAAAGTAGACAAATAGCACTATATTGTATAAATGCTCTTGAGAGCTTCCTCTCGACTCTGTATGTGAGGACATAAGGAGTAGATGGCTGTCTCCAAACCAGAAAGAATTCCCTCACCGGATATTAGGTTTGCCAACACCTTTATCTTGGACTTTCCATTCTCCAAAATTATGAGAAAGTAAACGTTAGTTGTTTAAAGCTTCTCAGTCCATGGTAATTTCTTAAGGCAGGCTTAACCGACTGAGATAATATCTAAAGGTTAGTGTATAGTAAGTGATGGAGCACTAAATCTTCTAACTTAAGAAGTTCACATTCTAACATCACTGTCTTCAAAAAGAAGAAAATCAATGAAGTTATATACAACTTTGTAGAAACAGAGATTTTCATATGGGTCATAAAGAATATATAAGATTTTGATATGAAGTTAGGATAAAAAAAAAGTCTTTAATACTGACCAAAGGATTGTATTAATAAATAAGAAAGTCTGCTAGGGGAAAAGAGACCTAAATGACTCCACCTAGTATGATCAAGCAATATGCCTTGGACAAGAGGGAATATATAATGTAGACCAGGTGGAATATTCCTGTAGGAACTCTTCTTAAAGTCACTAAAGCTGTCCTCTTACAACTAGGATATAATACTGCACCTATCATAACCTAGAGAATCTTCATGATCAGTCTCTATTTATCTCTCCAAACTTCTCTCTATGCTTCCCTCATTGTACTGCCCAAGCCACACATGCCTTCTTCCTTATATTCATGACAAAGTCATTCCCTCCTCAGAATTTTCATTCCTACCATTTATTGCCTGTCAGTTTAGCATTCTCATCTCCAGAATTTCATGGACTGGTTCTCAAATAGTACCTTCCCAGAGAGGTAGAATGACCCACATCTAACCAAATGTCTCTAAGGATTCTCTAGTCTGTCACCTGTTTTGCTCATTTATTTTTTTCATTCATTGGAAAAAATCATATGGAGCCTAGTTTTAATGTTTCTTAAATTGTATAGTGTCTGTCTCTAATCAGAATGTGAACTAATGAGATTAGGTTCTTTTCTGTTGTCATACTCTTAGAATTTGGAGGAGTACCCGGATAGCATACATGTTTTAAAATATTTGACCAGCTGAATGAAGAATTTTTGAATTTGTGTCCTTTACTCAGCCGTCATTTGCAAACATAAATGATAACACACAAAAAATGTATTCTTCATTTTCCCTTAATTTATCCACCGTGACCAGGTGAGAAGGCCTACCTCTGTCTGTAAAGTTTCATGCACCCACCTTTTATTTTTTTTTAATTTTTATTTATTTATTTATTTATTTTACCAGCCTCTTAGTTTAAATACAGCAAGAGTCAGTAGTGCTTACAAAAAGAAGAGAGCTTACAGGGAACCAGGAAAGTATCAAAATAAGGCATAGCCTGTTATTTTCACAGATCAGCATTAGGCAGTGGTGTTCTTCCTGGAAGGCGCAAGTTTTATTTGAATGCTGGACATAGCCTTTAGAAGTATGTAGGTAGTGTCTCAGTTGCCAGTTTTTAGCCAACTACCAAATTTAACATTATTCTTTTTGCTTCATTTTGTTTTTCAAATCTGTAGGCAAGATTGGGAACCATTTTTTTCACATGAAATTTTTTACCTCATTTCTTGGTACTATGATGTTAGATAATTTCCTTTGGAACCTTTATTCATTCTCTAACTATGCATTTCTGATGAATTCCTGTGTCTAGCCTCTCTAATTCACCAACTGAATACATGCTTTCTCTTCATTCACTTTCCCATTCACCCTGATTTGAAATCCCAGGTCAAGTTGTCTATTTCCTGAATACCTCATGTCTATTTCATGAATATTTGCATGAACACTTGTTTATTTATCTTTAGACAGCCTATTATTTTTTAAAATATATCTCATTTTTTCTGACTTCAATAAAATACCAATGCATAGGTGTTCTTATAAGGATTAAATGAGTCTATCAGAAAAATCTAGCTCAAGCACACAGCAAAACATACAACACAGAAGATTCTTAGCAGCTGCAGGCATATATCATCTCTGGTCTTATTTGATATTATGATCCTTAGTAATAAAGAATTTTATTATTTTCAACCAAAATATAATTAAATTGTAAGGTATTTCATATTTATGGTAGAAATTAAAATTCCTCCTATAAGAAATCTAAGAATTTATCGATATTTTTTGAAGAGATGCAAGGCCTAAAAAAAATGATAGGCATGGGATCATGGATATATTTCCTAGAAACATTTCAGGAAAGTATTAGAGAAGGAATCCAGTGTCCCTGTGGAGTAGAGCCTGATAATTTAAAATCAACTTTCACTTCTTTTTTGTGGGGGGTGGGGGATACCAGGGATTTAACACAGAGGCGCTCGGCCACTGAGCCATATCCCCAGCCCTACTTTGTATTTTTATTTAGAGAAAGGGTCTCACTGAGTCACTTAGCCTCTCGATTTTGCTGAGGCTGGCTTTGAACTCTCAATTCTCCTGCCTCAATCTCCTGAGCCACTGGGATTACAGGTGTATGCCACTGTTCCTGGCTTCAACTTTCACTTCTAATGTAAGGTAACTAGAAGAAATTTTGTGGATTGCATGTGTGCAAAACATTTTTTAAATAAAGTTTTGCTTAAACCTTACCATATATTCCATTTTTTTCTTGGAGACTTTGGAATGTTTTCTAATAACCTTCATTTGGTGCCTGTAATATTCTACCTACACTAGACATAAAAATTTACTTGCGGTGAAAGCTATTCCTATGAGAAAGATGGGCACTGTGAATTTTTTCAGTAAATTCACTGATAATTTTATGTACAAATATTTCTAGGGCTGTTTCCCTTACTTTTGGTGAACAGTTACATGACGTAGTCTGTTGAAGCTAATTATGATCACTGATTTGCCTTTCTGTTTTCTTTTTTAAAAATGAAATTCTTCTACCTCTGTGTTAACAGACATCACACAATAAATTCTAGGACTTTTTTACGTTCATGGAGATATGCAACTAAGTTGTAAGTTATTTTTTAAAAAATAAGATGTCAAAGGATTATAAAAGTGAATTAATTTTTAAAAAACCTGAATTCATGTGCCTGCCATCTCTTATACCCACAATGTACTTGTAACAATATTATTCCCAAACTGCTCTAAAATTTACTCTAAAACTTAGATATAGAAAAATGCATCATCTTTATGCACATGTATTTTCATTTCAGAATGTGCCTTATAATTCTTTTTGAGTGAAAGATTTCTACCCATTAAGCATAAAAGAACAATCAATGAAAAACATTTTTGTTTTCTGTCCTAATTTGGAAATCAGGACTTTTTAAAGAACTCCTCAAAAATCTTGCATTTATGCCAGTTGCATGACTCAGGGTAGCACTTGCTAGTTGCTATAACAAACAAACGAAAACCTTGGTTGCTTAATTCAACAAATGTTTGTTTGTCACTTACACAAAGTTTAATACAAATGTTCCTGGCTGAGCTATTCTTCTGAACAGTTACATCCAAGAAAAGAATTCCAGTGTTCAGGTTCCCACTCTCATGTGATTCTGCTAATTTGGAGCCCTTCACTACCAGACACTGAGTGAGATCATGGAAGATCCTATGTTTCATTGCCAGGCAATAATAAGTTCCCTCTATTCTATTAATCAGAGCCAGTTACATGGCTGCAACCTAACTGCAAGAGGGGTTGGGGAATTTAACCTTTGTCTGTACTAAGGGAGAGAAGTGGAAGATTGTTCAGGCTCTAAATAGTATCTGCCATACAAGGCATAAATCTAGAACACTTGAGGAAGTAAACACTGATAATGAAACAAAATTCTCCATGATTGCCTGTTTTATTAATGTTGATCTTATTGGCATAATGGTTCAAGGACTGTATTCTAAATGCAGTATTTTATTTGTGCTTAACTTTGTAAATAGAAGTGATTTTTATCAAATTTCTTAGAAGGCACATTTTACTCAGTTAAATCTTTTCCTATAAAACTGAATGATAGTCAATATTTAGAAACCAACCACGATATATTGTCAGAAACACTACCAAAATCACCATGGCAAAGTACAGAAGAAATTCACAGTATACATTACAGTGATTATATTTCATTGGCTATATTACACAATGGACATTACTGTCATATATGAATTTATGGAGACAGTATTGCTTATATACTGATTTTCTTTTTATGAATAATTTTATAAGAGAGCAGGGCATTAATTTTGCCAAATAATATAAACAATCAAAAAGGAAAATACTGTTATAAAAATATGATGCTATAAAAGCTTATTGGAGTTATCAGTAGTTGTAACACTGAATTCATCAGATGCAAACTATGGTAGTTTACGACAATTAAGCAATCTTCAATACAGAATAAATATTAAAACTCATCAGGAACTACAACATAATTATAAGTTTATAAAATAACATTCATATATGCATAAGATTGGTGTATCTCTAAAAATATTGAAAATTAAAGTTAACACAAAAATTTGGCCTGAAATCTTATGTGAATTTATTATAAAATAAGTTTTTTGGGGGCTGGGGCTGTATCTCAGTGTTACAACACTTGCCTAGCATGTGTGAGCTCTGGCTTTTGTTTTTTTTCCCATCAGAATTTGGTTGATTCAAATACGATATCTCATGAGTATTGTGTGATCTGCTAAACTGGCAAGGCATTCTCTAATGCTTGAAAATTTCTCAGCCAACATTTTTATTATTTCCTTTTTTCAATTACGATTTCATAGCATAAAAATCATTTTTTAAGAAAAAGGATATATTACGTATAATTTTATATGACCTCTCATCTAAACTTGTTGAAAATAAACCTGTGCTTAAGGCATAATATTTACAAGAATGAAGAATGTTTACAAGAATGTTTACAAAAATGGCAAATGTTAAGGATTAAAACAGAACTAATCAGTGTTCTAAAAATGTTTCATGTTCACATAAGCAAAATATATACCAACCTCCCTGCCTGCAGTAATGCCTTAAGACTAAAATTCTGACTGGCAGCATTTCAAATTGTATTATTCATACACAGGGTCAACTATCTATTTCAATATCACCTATGTGGATGATGGCTTCACTTAAATCCATTGAGCTAATACCACTGTGATTCTGGATCAATAGGAGTATAACTGGTCATTAATCATCACCTCCAAAAAGTCTAGTTCCCAATAATACTTGCTTTTTATCTTAAGAGGAAAGAAAAAATGAACTATTACTTAAAACACCATTCTTGATTTTAAAAACACATAACTTTGCCCTTATTACTAGAATAGTTCATCCACATACTTGATAAAGGAATAATAATGTTTAGGTTACACTATATCTACTACAATAAATGATCCAATATAAGATAAATATGTAATTCTAAGCATATGAAAGTAGTAAAAATGCAATGTAGAGAGAGGAAAATAATCACATGAGTTTACTTAAATAAAGAAAGCTACCACAATTAGAGAGAGAGCTAACATCGTTCTTCCTGGGAGCCATCATGATTTATACCACATACGAAAAAAAGGTAAACTAACTATATGTGAATTGATTGAACTTATACCATTACGAACTTTCCTTCATTAAAGTTTGGGGAATTTTAATAATATTTGATATGCAAAAGAAAGAGTCTGTTTATTTGTGGACAAATTATTATGTTAATAAAAACTATAATTGGATTGACTGATTATTAATGTCATCTATGTTTATAATGTCATTATAATGACATTATAATGTCATCTATGTTCCCTATTATAATATTCTAAGAACTCTATCTTGGAGACACTATAGATGGTGACTCTAAATCAGAAAACCAAACCAACTTTCTGGAGGTATTTGAAAATTAGTGGATCTATGAGCAAATATTATAATGTATTTATAGTTCATTCAGTGATGAGCCAGAAATAATAGTTGAAAACATCTAAAATTTGTCAGAAGACAGCAAGCTACATATTTAAGAACCTCACTGTAGTGGCAGAGTCCTGGAATCCCAACTCTTTGGGTGGATCTAGAGATAGAGGCTAGAGGCCAGCCAGGGAAACTGAGCAAGACCATGTTGTAAAATAAAAAAGTAGAAAAGATGGCAGTGTGGCTCAGTGGTAGAACATCTCTGGGGGTTCAACACCTAGTACTATGCAAAAAAATTAAAAAAAAAAAGAAAAGTAAAAGAAAAACAAAAAAATATATATTTTTTAATCTTTCAATAACAAACTAAAGAATGCCTCTCAACAGGTAGGGAAGTTAACCTGAGAAAGTAATTCTTTATACTTCTAGTTTAGGCATTGTTTACTACATCAATGTCATGATTTCTCAGCTGGAAGAAACATATGATTCTACTACATATGTGAGAACATTGAAGACCATTATTAGATATTCCTTGTACAATTACAGGAAAATATGATGAAATAAAACACCTACATGGAGATATTGGATTGAGGAGATTATTAAAAATTTTCAGTTGTTAGTAAAGCAAACTCATTATAATATGAACCCTGAAGGCAGATTGTATTTGGATCCCATGATCTATTCCTTTATTACTATACTATTAAGCAACTCACTGAGAAAGTAAAAAATAAAAAAAGGAGGGAGTATACATTTAACATTTGACACTAGATTGCACTCCTAAATCACACAGCCCAAATCCCAATGCTGTAAAAGATTCTAACACCCTCTTATTGAGACAATTTCCCTCACTACAATAAGTAACAACCCAGCTCAGTCAACTATAGGTGTTTCCCTTAAGATCTTTGAATAAAGGACATTGGTAACACTTAACCTTTCTGTACCTGTTTCCTCGTGGGTGAAAAAGAGATATTAAATGCATGAGGTTATTGTGAACATTTATTCAGATGAAATATGTAAAGCATGTAGAATAATGCCTGGCCTAGAGAATGTTCCAAGATGAAAAGGTGAGAGCTGGCTTAGAAATTAAGGCACCATGTCTCACAATAAGGTACCAATTTTTAAAAATGGATGCGAAGAAACAAGTCCCTCACCCACACTGAGGTTACAAAAAAGGTGAGAATGAAGGTTTGTAGAGAATTTGTGGAGAGGACTTCTCTAAAGAATTCTGCTCTAAATGTTACATCCATCTCTAAAGGGGGCACAAGGAGAAATATCTTAATCATCTCTATTGAAAAATACCTTTAAGGAGACCAGATAGAGAGCTTTAAGTACATTACACAACTGAAGGATCTTGCAGATAAAATTAAGGACACCAGCACCGACCTTAGAAGAAGGAGGTTGGCCCTAATCTAAACACATGAATTCTTTAAAAAGCAAAGATTTTTCTTTAACTGAGAGAGAAAAGGAAGTAAGAAAGATTTAAAATACAAAAGAAATTCAGTGAAAGGGAGTCTTTATTGCTGAGATGGAGAGGACCTCAGATCTACAGCTGCTAGGAGCTAAATTTTTTCAAATTTTTGTGAGCTTGTAGGTGGACCTTTCTTCAGAGCCTCAGTACTAAAGCCCCATCTGACCAACAATTTTGAATTTAGCTAAGAAAAACCTGAGAACACAAATGAGTCAAGCTTTCCAGACATCTGATCCTCAGAATTGAGAGATAACAAATGAGTGCTCTTTCAAGTTTACAAATTTATGGTGATTTGTTACAGGGCAAGAGAAAACTAATACAAGGATGCAGCAAGCCCATCAACCTTAAATCAAGTTTAGATACTTACATCCTTTCAGACTAGATTTATTAAAATCTTAATTAAGAAAATTTCAAAACTAAAAATGGCTTACCGGACATTTTGTGACTTAAAAGTGATCATCAAATCATTACACTGAAATGTCAGAGGGCAAGGAAAGAAGGTCTATAATAACAAATACCAAAGAAAGTGTGAAACACAATAAAATTTCTTTCTGAATTCATTTTTTTAATTTTACTTGTTCAGTAAACTAGTCATTGGATATCCAGCAATTGCCTGTGATTTCAAAAAAAGAAAAAAAACCCCAGAGAGATATTAATTTTTATCTTTTTCTATACTAGAAAACAAAATTATTATATTTAAACCTTAAATATATAAAATTTGTGTTATTATTTTCACCAATAACAAATAAACCCACTGACAATTAGATATTATTGTGGAATGTAGCATGATAATGCAATTGTAGAATCTTCAAATCACTGTACATGAAATTCATCAGAGGTTACAGTTTCTAGAACAATAATTTCTTTTTTTTCTCTGTCTCTCTTTTTTGCAGTAATGGGGATTGAAAGGAGGGGTGCTCCACCATGGAGCTACATCCCCAGCCCTTTTAATTTTGAAACAGCATCTCACTAAATTGCCCAGGTTGGCCTTTAACTTGAGAGCCTCCTGCCTCAATCTCCCAAGCAGCTAGGTAGAACAAGTATATTCAATTGTAGTACAAGGAGGAACACCAGCACATATGAAAATGGAAATATGGTATTTGATACACTATGGTTGCTTTTCTTATAAGAAGTAACATCAACTCTGCCATTTAAAAAAATGATCCTTAAATCAATTCAGTCATCCCAAACTCTATAAATTGAAATGGTTTAATATTTTTGTTTGGGAAACTACTTATTCAAACACCAAACTAAAGTAAAAAAGTTGATTTTTCTTAAAAATTGCATATATATGTAACATAAATAAATAAATATATATATATATATATCTCCAGTCTATAACACTAAGGTAAACATTAATGTTATCTCTGCTTTATATGTACACATACTTATAAAGATTCATGATATATAATAATTTATAAGAGAAATCTAATTTTCCCAACTGAGTATTACTTTTAAATGTCAGTATGATGTTCAAAACAATTAGCTGATTTTCTTATTCCATAAACAGTTCTTCAATATATTTATAAAATACATGATGGAATAAAATACATACCGAGTAACACTTTTGTGTTATACATTTTTTCATAGGAGACAAAACTTTTTTGCTAAATAAAATAAAATAAAAATTTTACTGAAATTTGTTTGCATTTTCTCTTTCATCATGTTAACAATTAGTTAAAAAGAATCATGGACGAACACTGTTAAGTATTTTATCCTGTTTTTAAAAAGAGTGCTGTATTTTATTTTTAATTTGGAAATGCATTTTTACATCAAAATTCTATTACAAATCAGAAACAAAACAAAGAACAAAAGGGAAGCATATTTTCTGTGATAATTGTTCAAGAGTTAAAACTCTTTTGATTAACATTGTTAACAAGGAAAAACTTGCTTATAACTTGTCTCAGCATCCAGGGAAAATATTGGTGTATTTTTTAAAAGAATTTATTCATTTCCCCTAAAGTGTCTACCAGACCTATTGATAGGAAAAAAAATCTCATATCCTATGCTTTTGATTCAGTGAATCATTGTGAGAAATAAAATTCTTTGGAAATTCTTCCTATTGAAAAACAAACAAAAACCTTCAGACAGTTTGTAACAAAGTCAGCTTGGAATTGAATTTTCCTTGGGGAAAAATAAGCTAAATCCATTAGCTATCCCCTATTTTTTAATCATGCATGGTTGAATGAGATAAATAAATAATAGTGGTAAATTCATTTTATATACAAAGTAATTATTTTTCATTACAAAAGTTGTATGCTTGTTTCAAAGCAGAAAGAGAATTTAAGAAATCAGTAAAATCAAAATATGTTTGCATTATCTTTAACTTACTTGAGGTATAAGTTCATCTGGACAAAAATATATTAACCTTCATAAAAATCATTATCAGATAAACTGTTCTCAGTAGCATTATATGAAAAAAGTAAATTTGCATTTTCTTGAAATTAATAAATCTGTTATTATTTTAAACATAGAAAATAATGTCTAAAAGTATCCACATAGACTTTTATAAAAGATATTTTCTACTTTCCAAAAGTTAACTAAAATGAATAAAGAAATTACTCTCCAAATTCTTGGAAATATTAGAAAACTGTCACATATCATTCTGTATGTGTTCCTATATGATTGTATATAGGTGTCTGTATATATAATTTTTCATATACAACATATAACATTTCTGCAGATCATTCTCTCTCTCTCTCTCTCTCTAAATGTCTATATACACATACACATCTCCTAAATTTAATTTTTCTCATCTTAGATACTAGTTTAGTGAGTGACTTATTTCCTTTGGTTATTTACTAAATTGTTGAGTCATTGAGGTGGAACTGGATTTTTAACATGATTATTATGAGAGCAAATAGAGAAAGGATAAGGACTTTGGTTTTCTAGTAATATACTTACAATTTTTAAAAAAATTGCTTTATTTTAAAATTCTTTAAAGAACAAAGAAATGAAGGAATATGAACAACATATGATTAAAGATTCTGCTGTACCATAATGGTTTATTTATTTTTGCTTAATGAACAGCCTTAAATAGTTTTTCCTCACTTCAATGTAATATAATAGCTAATAATAACCCTTCATAGCAAGATGACATATCATGGGTTTGTAACATTTTCATTTGTCTAAAACCCGATATTTTTAAGACTCATTTCACATTTTTGGGGTCCTACCCCATGCCACTTTGAGATATATCCATATTTGAGATGATAAAAGGAATGGAATAAAAGGAGACAGAATAAAGACATGTGAAAATACAAATTAAAGATCATTTTTCTTTCTGCAAAATTAACCAGTTTCATTTGAATCATTTTTTAAAAAAAATTAACTCGTTTAGAAAAAATACAAAATACTTAGAATGAAGAATAAGAATATTTTTGGTAATATAATCAGTTGTTATTTCCTCATAAGATGTGGCAAAGTAAAGAACATATAGCCAAGTTCAGTTCTCTTTAGGGAATTTTGAACTAGGGCCACACCATGTCGGTATCTTTTTATAACATCAGTCTCAGGTAAATGACTTATCGAATAAAATTTAAAGTATGAAGCACACGTTCAAAGACAATGAAATTTGAGCCTACACCATCTATTTGAATTTTAGGCTTCCATATGACAAAACAGACTCTAATACATGCTTGAAAGAAACACTTTCATGTATTTGATTATTAATTTGATGTATCCGCTCGACTGGGCTAAGGAATGCTCAGATCAATGATATAAGCCTATTTCCAGGGGTGTCTGTGAGGATATTTCTGAGAAAGATTAAAATCTGAATTAATAGACTTGTAAGGAAGACCCATAGTTACCAATGTGGGCAAGCAATATACGATACACTGAGGGGCTCAACAGGACAAATAAAGCAGAGAAAGTCAATTCTCTACCTCATCTTCAGCTGGCACAGACATTTTCTCCTTCTCTTGGATATATTGGTTCAAAGACCTTCAGATTCCAGGTTTTATTCAAGCCTTTCCCACCCACACAAATACACAAGTTTTAGAAACTGTGGCCTCAGACTGGGAGTTACACCATCAGCTCCCTTGGTTCTCAGGTTTTCAAACTTGCCCTGAATTACAACACTCGATTTGTAGGACTCCAGCACGCAAACAGCATATCATGTGACTTCGAGTTCTCACGTTACCACATGAGCCAATTCCCACAATAAATCTTCCTTTATATATTTATATATAGCCAATTGGTTCTGTTTCTCTGGAGAATCCTACAGAATACAACGTGTTAACATAAAAGAGTCCACAGTGTATTTGCTTTGTACCAGTTAACACGATTAACAGAAAAATAAAAACATGGCCTATATCAAATGAGAATATTATAATTTTAGTAGGTGGTTAGTAATTATTTTTAAGTGATATTTACCTTGGGAGAGGTTGTATTTGAATATCACAGAGGAAAGAAAAATTAACAAAAGTCATTTCGGATTTATGACTTTTTACAACTTCTAAAAAATACATGAATTTGAATTATTCTTTTCATTGCAAATCATAGTTAACAAGTGTAGGTTACACATTCTCTAAGAGACAGAAAAATACTTGAAATTCAGGATAAGAGGATTCTGTCAAATCACGCATAAATAATATGAAAATCTTACAAATTTATTTAAGCAAACTTCTCACCCAGGTTAATTTCTACAAATTTCTCTTATTCTTTAACCAATGTTTGACATTTTTCAGTTTTATTGTATATAAGGCTACACCCTAATGTTTTATTGTGTTATAATTTAACTTTTTTTCAAGTCTATTCATTCACAATTTCATAGCTTATTTTAGCATTTATGATATTTTGAGGACCAAATACCAGTGGAAGTATGATTTTACTTTTCTTATTTAGAGCTTTAAAATTTCAGAAAAAGGCTTAACTTCTATAAGCCATAGCTTTTTATATATTCTTGATCTAGATTGAACATTGAAGATATTACATATTTGACCTAAACAAAAACATAAATGCAATGACCTTAGATGTGAAAACTAAAAGATGGTCAAAAAAAGGAGGAAATATTGTTTTTTATGCTAATTTGGAAATTAGCAGAGATTTTTAGTAATTTCAAATCAAAATCTTTTGAATTATTGCTAATATATTTTAAAGTAGCTTAATTGAGTCACAATATGATATCAAAGGGGCTCTCCATCAATATATATGTTGTCTCTTTAACATATACATACACACACTTGAGTGTCCCAAGTTGTCTATAAAACACCTCTGCTCTTTACAAAATTTCAGCCAAAAAAATGATATAATGGTTAAAGGACATTTATGCATTACCAAATATGTCTTGATCCTCGATGATTGCCATCTCAACCTCTGTTCCAGAAATGATTGTGCAAAGGAAAGGAACTTGAAGAAGAACACTGATCTCACCAAATGACTCATTTTCCTTAAGTGTACCCATATAAACAAGTTTTCGAACTTTTTTCTGTAAAATATAATTGATCTGGTGAAACTATTTGCATGCAATGAATAAGAATTGTGATTATCAGATACTCAATTATTTGTAAATCATTTTACTATGTAAGTAAATTAGCAATTTCATTAAATCAGAGAAAACATTAACTCCTATACGTGTTTACCTTAGAGCAACAGTAAATTCATAGATAACTTCAGCATATCTAATAAATCGACAGCAGTTTTACTTAATGATCTGTCACTTAAAACTTTTAATCCATGAAGTTGTCTAGGAAATAGTGAACTAATTCCATTTCATCAAGATCCTAGGATAACATTTTGAATTCATAGCTTGCTTAGGATGTTTTGTGAATTACCAATTATTACTTGAGCCCTGGATGTAAGGAACAAACAGGGTAATGAGAAAATAAGTGGAAAGTATCACAGGCAGAACTGATGATGTGAAATTCTTCTCCCCTGCCTTTTTGTTTTAAATAAATAAAGTTTTAAAAATAAATAAACAAGTAAAAATAAAAATATGAATGAATAAAATAAGGAGCAATTTAATTTCCAAGAACTTTGTGGAGAAGGGCCTACTGCAATTTCAGTGGTTCCAGAGAAAAAATTGAGAACTTGCATTATCTTTTCTCAGAGATCCACTCAGGACTGAAACAGGGATGCTTTGGTGAGCAGTAAGATATATAAAAACTGAATGCAGCCCTCAGAGTAGGAAGGTGATAGGAACTTGAAAGAAGCGGAAGTCTTTACCAAATATCCTGGAGTCAGAGCCAATGTAGCTGAAATATTTGCCTTTTCTATAAATGGCAAATCTTTACACTGAATCTGACTGGTACAAGTAGATTTCAAGTCAGTTTAGATATTTAATTGAATTCCATTGAAGACTATCTGACCAATAAAGATAGTTTAGTTCTTTTTTTTTTAAATCACTATTAGTTGTTTGCCTTATTCATAAGAATAGAATCTTTACAATGTACTCCTGGGGTCTGACCTTTTTACCCAGCCTAATAAGTTTGAGATTCACCCATATTCTTGTTGTGTCATTTGTTCCTTTGACTACTGT
This sequence comes from Glaucomys volans, assembly GCA_020662805.1. NCBI lineage: Eukaryota > Metazoa > Chordata > Mammalia > Rodentia > Sciuridae > Glaucomys > Glaucomys volans. The sequence goes on from JAJEJO010000205.1 coordinate 808,778, forward strand.
GTGGCATTCCATTGTATAAAATATACTGAAGTAGGATAGAAGAGGCAGGACTTCGGAGGAATTTTCAGGAAGCAGGTTTATTGACTGCAGAGTACAGAATGTGACTCATGCTTAAAATCTCCTCCTCTGGACTGAGTCTAAAAATTCTTTGAACTTTATACCCAGTGTGTGCGTAGGTGTCGGGGGGCATTGGTTGGAGGGTCACATGACAAGTGCTTTTTGTTCCATCCTCTAGAAAAAAAATTTTTTCTGCTCACCTGGCATTTACAAAAAGAGGAAACTCTCAAACATAATGCTCGTCTGCAGAACTTTTTGCTGAGAGATGATATCCTCTGTCTGACAAGATGAGGAACTTACATGTTACAAATGTGGTGGGGGTTTCTGCTTAATTATGGTAAGTGTCTTGGGGGTGGGGGGGTCTCTGGCCTGCTTCAATACCACAATGATTTAATCCATTCAGCTATCACTGGATATTTGGATTCCTTCCAGCTTTTGACCTATGAGGACTGATGGAAGTCTTTATGTAGACACATATTTTCATATTGTATTAAGTAAACATCTAAGTGGAATTGCAGGATCATATGACAAACCATATTATAGCCAATTTGATATCCTTACAACAGTACCTTGGTATGATTTGAAATCGCATTTCTCTGATAAGATGTCAAATATCTTATAATTTATTTATTGCTCCTTCCTATAACTCAATATATATTATCTTACAACTTATCTCACATTCTCCCAATTTATAAATTCAATATTAAAAAAAAGAAGTACAACAACAAAGGTCAAAAAATTAAACTGACATTTCACAAAAGAATACAAACTAATGCTCAATAAGTATGAGAAAACATATTCAAAATTCTTTACTCATTTAAGTAAATTAGTTATTAAAGAAAATACACAAACTTAAAACTTACCACTTTGTTTGTTTGTAGTTTCACAAGTCCTATAATACTTCTATAAATGTTACAGTGACCCGAATTAATATAAGCCACAAAAGAAATAATGTTTCCACTTTGCACTATCACTAAAAATAAAAGACATAGATTATTTCGCATATTATTCTTTATTAGAAATTATATTAAATAGCATGAAAATAAATATTGGCATACATTAAAAACTATTCACTTTAAATTTCTAGTGGATGCTAGTTTGTAGGCAATATTATATAAAATTTTGAAAATTGTGCCTGGTATTTATATGTATACCTTCATATAGAAATAAACATGGACAAGCAAAGGCGGTGGGGTGCTAGTAACTGCCTGTGGGGAAAAGAAAAAGGGAACATCAGAGAAACCCTAAGCACTTGCTAATGGTTATGGTGTAAATATTTCAATCATGGCTGATTTCAATTGGCTAGTGATAGGGATTTCACAACTGGCTCCCAGAACATTTAACAATTGTCTCTCCAAAGCCTGTACCTTGAACTCAAGTCAGAGCTAGCACCTTAAATACAGCAGGTAGTGATTACAAAGAAGCAAGTGTCTTAAGTCCATGCTAGCCTGATTTTAAGCCTGTTCTTCCCCTTTCTAAGAATTGTTCATAAATTACACAGTCCCTCTGAGGGACTTTTCATCCTTAAAATGACAACACTGGTGATCCCTTTTCTATACCTTACATGTGGTAATTTACTGCATAGAAAGCGCTTCATATGATGCTCAGCACATCACATCACATGATGAATCATTAGTATCATTACTATTTCAAATTCATGGTTCCATTTATGACCAAAATATACTTGAATGTGAACTGTATTATATATATATATTATAGTGATCATTGTATTAAAGAGCAATAAAATAAAAATCACCTGACCTACATAACATCTTAAATTTTCAACATAATTTAAATATGTAAATCAACTGGAAATACTCAAATTAAAATTGCATTTCAAATCAATTTTCTATCTCGTTCATTCTGAAATATATCACTTTTTCTTGAAAACTGCAAACACATCAGTGATAACCTAAATATAAAGATACATATATATGTTTTCAATAATTTCATGAAATACACAATAAAAAATAAACTTTTCAGTTACCAAAAACTACCATGATGTTCTGCCTGGCCACAGGCCTAAAGCAATGGAAATCGCTAATTGGACTATTTAACTACTTAGAGAACAGCAAGTATCTTTAAAAATTATAGTTAAGGTGGGCATAGTGGTACATGCCTATAATGCCAGCAACTGGGGAAGCTAACGCAGGAGGATTACAAGTTCCAGACCAGCCTCAGCAATTTAGTGAGACCCTGTCTTGAAATTAAAAAATAATAAGTGAAGAGGTTTTAATCCCCAGTACCAAATAAAATATTTTAATTAAAAATAACATGATAATAATTGGTAATTATAATTTACCACCAGCAAAAATAAACACCAACATACAATGGAAAAATACCTAAAGATAAATGAAGGGGCATTTCAGTGATTTGGCTGACATGCTTATAAGAACATGTTGTCTCCCTTTCATCTTATAATGCTCAAAGCCAAAAGATTATAATAGAAAATTACAAGGCTATTCTAGTTTTGCCAACCATGTATTTTGTTTAAATAAAAATTTATGGTTATGCTTTTATTATTTTATCTTGCTTACAGCCAATGATATAAAATTATCTTAAGAAGTCAAAGTATAATGTGTATAATTATGTAAATTGCAAAGTCAAGGGAAAATGTTCTCAAAGTTCTTTTTTTACAAGTAAAACTCCTGTGCCAAATTACTATATTGTAAACATATACAATTTAACTCCCTTTAGCTAATCAGGAAGGATATAAAGGAAGGCATACAGTCTAGCAATTGTTATAGGTAAGACAAAGATACACTCTAACAACAAATAAACTTATAATTCTGAACATTTATACCTCACTACTGTAAATCTTTTCTTAAAAATCAAACCTAACACAGATCATAGAGAAGTATCTATAACATCATAGAGGCCATAGGAATATTTTCCGTTGAAAACAGGCTAACAATGGAAAAACCAAACCACCATAGTAAAATCAATAAGGCAACCTCATTCCACAGAGGGGACATTAGCTACCTGAACAGTTGTTTACATTTTTATTATAATAATAATCATGAATGTTCATCTCAAGAAGACAATACAGAAAAACACTTCTCCTCTAAGTAAACAACCTGAGTTAATAAGGCATCACAAAAATATATATCTTCATACTTACAAAAGGAAGAAAATTAAAATAATATTACTTTTTTTAATAAAAAAAAACCCTGTTGGGCTGCTAAGGAGGAACTTTTATGGGCAATCTCCTATGCCTCTGGAGGAGAAAAACTGCTGCCCCTAAATTAATGCTAATGATCCCTTAAATTTTTTTTATTGTTTGTTTTAGATAAGGTCCTTCAGAGATATTTAAAAAGAACCAACCAAACTCTCTGAGTCACTCTTTTTAGGTGACCTAGCATTTTAGTATCTTTCTAATGCTATGAAAAAATACCTGAGAAAATCAGCTTCAACGAGGGTCGATTTATTTTGGCTTATGGTTTCAGAGGTTTCAGTCCATTTAGCCATTTCCATTGTTTTAGGCCTGTGGTCTGGCAGAACATCATGGCAGGTAACATGGTGGACAAAGCTGCTTATCTCATGGCAGCTGGCAAGTCAAAGAGAGCTCACTTCCATAACAAAGGTCCTCTCTCCCCAAACCCATTAAGTGATGAAGCTATAAATGGACTAACACAACATTGAGGCGGGAGCACCATTGATTCAGTCACCTCCTGAAGGCCCCCCCTTCTGAGAGCTGCTGAACTGGAGACCATGCCTTCAACACATGAGCCTTTGGGGGGCACATAAGCTTGAAACCATAACAGAGTAAACTTTGCTCATCGTAATACTAAATTCTCTACCCAGAAAGCATTTCCAGCCACCATTTTTGAACATGTGATGCATGACCTTGAACTGAGCATGCTCAGGAATATGCCCACCTCTACATGTGATGACAAGTATTTCCTACATTAATACGTATGAATTGTCCAATAAAATTCCCTTGCTTTCTTTATCCAGTGAGACACTGTTTTGAAATTACTCCCATTGTGCTTCTTACTTACAACAAGCAATAAACCTTTCTTCAATCTTTTATCTCTGGTTGAGCTTATCAACTTTGCACTCACAAAGAGACAAACACACTGCATTTTGATGCAAAAATCATGCCGATTATCTGTAAACCACCTCCTCCCTCATTGTGATTCTGCATTTTATTCATTCAGCCTCGGATCATGGCTCCCATTCCTAAGAACTATGCCAGTGATGTCAAGCTCATGACACCTGCATACCTTCCTCCTGGGTTATGTAAAAATGGCAACATGAAAAGATCTACAAGTTTACACAATAATTTTAATTAAAAAAGATTTAATCATGAAGTCTGAAGATGAAATTACATTAATTATTATTTCAAGGTCATATTAATTTGTGTTCATAAAATACAGTTACTTTTTTTCACAGACTTTAAAGAGCCTCATCACAACTCAGACTCATTTACTAAAATGTGAAACTATTAGACCATTATGAAAATAACAAATGAAAAGGAGAAGAAATATAAGAACTCCTGGAAAGTGAACATTGGGCATTGTTCTTTTTGTTTTGGTTGTTTATCATGTACCAGGAAACACAAGTCTTAATAAAACTTTTTTTTTTCCAATTTTGGAGTCAGGTAGAGGAAGTCATGATGAGAAGGATAATTCCCTTCTGGCTATTAACATCAGCATTGGAACAGTTAAGGTCTCCGTTTAAATGGAAACAAATGATTAGACTTAATTAAGATGACCTCCAACCCATTAGCCTAACATATCAAACATAATTTTGGAACGGAACTATGTCTGAGGATCCACAATCCCAGCTTCTAGCAAGGTATTCATTAGCTGAATGAATAACAATTCTCATAAAGCTAGACTATCAGAGAAAGAGTAGTATAAAAGAACCATGCCATTAATGCTATTTTTGAATTATATTTTCCCTTTGTGGAAATTTTTCTAAAAATATTTTCCTTGTAAATCTATTTAGTTTGCTTTCAAACTGTCATTAAGGCAGAACTTGGTAAGAAAGGACTTATTTTTAAGCCAATCCAAAAAAACCAAAGACCAAATGATTTCTCTGATAAGTGGATGATGATACATAATGGGAACGGGAGAGAGGCAAGAATGGGGGCGAGAGAGAGCCAAGGATGGATTGTGCAGAGGCAAATAAGGGGTGGGGAGTGGGCAGGGGGCTGGGGAAGGAAAGATTATAGAATGAGACAACTATCATTATCCTATGTACATATATGATTAAAGAGTGTGACTCTACTTTGTTCACAACCAGAGAAATGAAAGTTGTACCCCATTTGTGTACAATGAATCAAAATTTTAAAAAGTCAAAAAGAAAGGACTTATTTTTAAATCTCTATAAACATCTGTCTATACCATTGTCAATACTGAATAAATATAACAAGCATTATATGCTACCTCTTCATTAAACATACATAAACATTCAAAATGTTTATGTATACACAGATAAATATAGATATCATTTATAACTAAGTGGAGAAAAATTTTGAAATAGAAATGCATAAGAAAAGAATCACATATTGATTATAGAATTTCAAATTATACAATGCCATCTGAATACTATGACACACTAAAATGGGTTGTTCCTGTAAAGAATGAGTATTGTATATAAAATATCCTCAACTATGTTAATTGCTTATCACATTGCATAAGATACAAAAAATAAATTGATATTTTTCTATGTCACAAATCTGTGATTTTTAAAAGTTATATATAAGTCTTATAATTATTGATTAAGGAAATCCAGAAAAATAGTTCGAAATTTAAAGTTTTGAAGATGCCTGTGATAGTAATCCTATTAAAGAATTTGCTAAAACAAACATTTATAGAATTATTTCATAGAAATTATCAAAATATTTATAATATGCGGACAGTTGTGAGTGATGGGAACATGGGGTTAAGGGAATGATTCTTAAAAAGGACCTACTGTGCGAACCCCACATGTTTTCGTTTCTAAAAAGCAATTTGCCTGTAGCCATCCCTGGTGTAAGTTAATAGGATATGTCATATTCCTCAGCAAACTACCTGTTCACATGCAGAAGAAATTCAGGTCCCAAAAGCCAGTAATAACATAAGTCACACTGAAGAGGAGAGAAGGTTGTGACCCTTACAAGAACAGATCCCAGAACTCAGGGATATAAGAATAATTTCCCCTAACCATAAAATCTCTATGAGCAGGTTCCAATTAGAACCAGTCAGCATGGGCCAAAGTGACCTAGAGTTGTCACAGCAGTGGGGACTTGAAAGTCTCATGTTGTTCTGCTGTCAGTCAAAATTCAAGAGGTGGAACTGGGCAGGACTTTCTGGAAATTTTCCTGGGACCTTCAATAAAACTGAAGAGTAGGAGAGTCATGCTGACCCTCTCCTCCAAGACCCATTCTCTTCCTTAAACTGTCCCCTTTTCCCTTCTCCCATCCCTTCGAATCAACTCATATCTGTTACTCTGAGCAACATATCTGAAATCTTTCTGGCCTGATCATAAGAACTGGGGTGAAGGGGGGCCTTCATGCTCTCTCAGTTTTATGGACACCCCCAACCCTGGAACAATATGTTCTACTCAGTGCAGAACAGGGGAGATGAAGAAGGGCTAGATTGATTCTAGGTTCCCTCTCTATTACCCACTGCTCCTACATGCCCTATCCTTACCTTCTTAATATCCAAAATAGGATAAATGCTGTGGCTATGAAGCCATTCACAGGTCAAAGCAATAGAAATTATTCAGATTTAATGTCCAGCCTAACAACCAACAAAGTTATAGACTTACTCATCTTCCAGTCTTTGCTCGAATCTCATCTGCTCAGTGAGATCTGTAATGAGTAGTCCATTCTATGCTATAGCTCAACTTGCTCCTCCTAACTACTTAACCCAATTTTGCTCTGTGTTTGTGTGTGTGTGTATGTGTGTGATTTCTTTGTAATCATCTAAAAATTTTCTAATTTATCGATTGTGCTTATTGTATATTGCATCCTCTGGCTTGTAGAATACAAGCTCCATCAAGACAAGGATCTTTCCTTTTATTTGGTTTTCACTTGTGGCTTTACATATAGTCACTCAACAAATATTTGTTGAATAAATGTAATATCTCACTATAAAATCAGGAGGTCACCTACACATAAGAGAAAACTCAGAATATGATGGCTTATGCTTTTCTGAAACCCCTCTCCAAGAAGCCCAACTAAATATTCCAGATAAAATCTTTTAAGCTATATAAGATGTTAGAAAAGCAACAAAGCTTCTCCAATAACAGGAATAAAAATTAATCATGTAATCACTAAGGTAAGACAGTACTGGAGTCTGTAGCATAGTATGTGTGAAAGTCAGATACAGAAATCCTCCTCTGCAACCTCCAAGGGGCAATACTTTCAATGGAAATTGGGAAAAGACCACCACACAAAGAGAGTCTCTGTTGGCATTTTCCTCTCCCAGCCCTAGTGCTGAACAGAATGGAGAAATAAAAAGAAAAAAGTCTCTGAAAATTCCTAACTATAAGCCCATGGTATTGGGGTGAAAAATCCACACCACCTGCGCAGCAATAAACTCCTTTAATTAAACATTTATTTTCAGACTATGCTGGGTTTTAGTGACTCTAAATGCCTTGGAAAAGAAAAACAATTTCTTTTTGAATGAACTAACCAAGGTCCAAAGAATTCCGACAGATAGTAAACCAGTACCATTAATGTCACCTCACTATTATATGTATATACATGCAGACACACTATATTTTTGTCTGTGCATGTGTGTATATACACACACACACACACTACTGGTTTGGCTCCAGTTATGAATTTTCTATTCTTTGCCTCTAGAGATGAAAGAGATCAACTGAGACAGAGACAGTACACAGATATTCAAAATCAGAGGTTCCTATATTCCTTTTTCACATATGCCCTGTCATTTTATTTTATAAATTTATGAAATTTTGAGAGGACTGATGATCAAAGATCTGTTATATTGTTCTCTGGCTAATATTGCTGCTGCTGTTACTTTGACTTTTGAGAGTCTGATCTTTTTAGAATTATATATTTGATTTTCCCTTTTTCATTTTAACTTCGAATATTGCTTTGTAATGCTGGATTTTAATTTCCCCTGTGCTTGATGACTCCTTTAGTAAATATATGAAATGCATGTAGCTGCATCTGCCACAAAGTAAATGCTACATATAAAACCGATATTACTAACCCTGAGTTCTGATCCTAAGACTTTCTCAACTATATCTGGGATCTTAGGGGGTGGAAATTCACCAAAGGAAAGAAAGCACCATAAGTAAGACTCAGTATTAACTCCAAACCATAATACAGATCTCCAAATGCCACAAACACTGCAATTGATGGATACAGAATGTATAATGCTTGTATATGAAATAATGAATGATGCAAAGGTGATTTCTGGAACAACTTGTGTAAGATATAAACTTTCTTATAAGTTTGGGAGTATTCATCAGTTGGATCAGTTGCTCCCTTTGTTTTATTTTTAAAAAATTCTTTTAAAAATGACTTTTGGTCCTTTTAACCTTTGTAAATCATGTTTTTCTTCCTTTTAATATCTTAAATCTTCTAAAATATATACTTTCCATTAGTTTTTCCATTTATTAGAATAGTTTATTAAAATTCATTCTTAAATATTGTCTTTATTGTATTTCATTTGCTTACAATAGTTTCTCTCTAAATAAAATGCTTTTCTAAAACAGCATTTTATTTTACAAATAACTATTCTTTCTGTGTGGTTAGTGTTCCCTGATTCATTGATCTCTTCCCTTATTATTATTATTTTTAAACATCTTTAATGTCTTTTATTCCATTAGAGACTGGAACGGCTCTTAAACTGCAGCCTGGTTTCCCTCCACCCTACTACAACTGGTTATTCATCGTAATTACATAAAATTGTCGCTGTTGTTCTAGTTGTATGCTTCTTTTCCTCCTTAAGCCTTAGCATATATTATTGTCTTGACCCAGAGTACTTTTTGCACTCACTATTTTATCTGGTAAAATATCCATTTTTCTTCAAAATTCAGTTTAAATATTGACTTTTTGAACTCTTTCTAAATTCTCCCAGGTTAATTTAATTTAATCTTAGTCTTCTCCTCAATTATTTTGTACATAGCTGTAAAATGAAAATTATTATATTTTTTCAATGTTCTGTCTCCTTCACAGTATTCTAAATTCCTTAAAGACAGGGACCATGTCTTCCATTGAATCTTGAAACACAAATGTCTACTGTAATATGTGGGACACTTTATTAATGTCTGTTGATAACTGAATAAATTAGTACATGAGCATGTTAAGTCTTAAGACATTTCTAGAACATTTTTTTTTCAATTGGCACTAGATCTTTTTATTGGTTCCATAATTACAAGAAGGAAAAGTGACCCAGTTTGGTGTCAAAAATTGCTTAGAACAGGAATCCAAGATACAGAGATCATGGGATAGAAGTTCATTGGATTAGACAAAGGGTAATGAAGGGAAGGGAGGAGGAGGGGAATAGGGAAGGGAGGGGGAGGGGAATAGGAAGGACAGAAGAATGAATGAGATATAACTTTCTTATGTTCATATATGAATACACAACCAGTGAAACTCCACATCATGTATAACCATGAGAAGAGGGTCCTAATTAGAATAAGTTATAGTCCATGTCTCTATAATATGTCAAAATACACTCAACTGTCATATATATCTGAAAAGAACAACAGAAAAAGTCTTTCCAGAGTTCAACAGAATAAAGCATTGAACAATATTGCTCAATCTGCCCTTATTATTTTGAAGTTTTTTTTCCTCCTTTGGATTTGCTTTTTATTCTTAAAAACCTCTGGTTTTAAATGCTTAGCTCATTCATTTTTCATGTTTGTTTCTTTTATGCTAATACAGCAGATTTTATTCTATATACTGATCTAGTTATATCACATATATTCTGAAATCTAGTGATTCTATCATACTTTAGCTGAGAGTTTTGTTAATTTTCCTTTTAATCACAAGGGAATGGGAATAAATTCTTTTGTTTCTAAATATTTTGGACTATAGTTTTGATATCCTTTTAAAATCAAATATAAGTTGTTTTGTTTTGTTTGCTTTTGATTCTGTGACCATTATACACAATATATTTTTGTAAATATTATATATGTTTAAAAAAGATCTGTTGAATATTGAGATCTGTATGTATCTAACAGCTTGAATTTTTAAGTCTGTAAAGTTTAGCTTCTAGTCATATTTACTTTTTGTTAAATCTGTCAGATTCTGAGAAAATTGTATATAGAAGCAAACTATAATAATTATATTTATTTGTCTTTTTGATACTTTTATTTGTTTCTTGATATAATTTTTAAGTGGTTCAGTGTGTATGTTCTTAATGGTCACACTCTCTCATACCTTTGACCAATATTTAAGATTCCTCTTTGTTTATTAAGAAGATATTTATTTATGTTTTATATTGATTCTATTTTGCTGTATGTTTAGAATTGTCTCATTGTCTTAACATGAGAATGTGAAATAAATAAAGACATTATGCCCTTAATGTTGAGGGACATGATTTCCTTTTAAAAAATTCTCTCTATTTTTTTACATTTGTCAGTCTTATCGACTTTCTACTTTAATATGTATAAATAAACCGCTATTTTTAAGAGAATCCCTTAGTATACAAGCACCTTAATTTAGAAGAAAGCAAACTTTTTTTTTTATAGTTGAATTTTGAAGTCTAATAAGAATTGGTATTTAAAATATACCAAAAAAAATTTCCTTCACAGATATCTGCAGAGGTGCCAGATTTTCTATAAATTGTTACTCTTATAACACACGAATAATAAATTCTTATTATAAAGAAGGAATTGGAATCTAATTATTCTTTTAGTTGGCATGTTACTTGATAATTACTAATAGTTAAAATCATTTGCTTATGTATTTTCCATTTTTACATTCTATGAACTTTTTCATTCATATTAATTATGCATTTGAACTAGAATCTTTAACTTATTTATAGTAACTTCATACATTAAGGTTATTTATCTTTTATCATTATATATTTAGAAAATATTTTCTTCCAGTTTCGAGGAGTGATTTTACTCATTATAATTTTCAACACATAATTTTTATCATACACATATTTTTTTCACACATAATTTTTTCAACACAAAATTTTTTAATTTTGTATGGTCCAAATAGTTAAAACTCCTAAATTTAAGTGTGAGAAGTTCATACACTATTAAAATGATTATTTTATATTTTGTTTCAGTGAATTTGTGGGGTTTTCATAAACAGATAGTGTTTCTTAAAATTTATAATTTGAATACTGTATGAAGAATATTATCTCTAAATGTCAGAAATTACTAAAATAATTGCTAAAAATTCCAGTCTCTTCCTATTGATTCGAAGTGTCCTTGTTATCATATACAAATTGGTAAAAAAGTTATGAAGTTCTTATTTTATTGTGATTCTGTGTTTCCATGATCTTTAAATCATTTTATTTTTAGGATATTCTTTGGTGATTATAAGATAATTCCCCCAGGGAAATTTTCCCAAAATTTTCTTAACTCACATTGTATGTTTACTTTTCCAGATAAAATTATGATGGCGAACATTTTATGTTCTCCCTTTTAAATACATTCTAACTTTCTTTGCTCTTTTCTTTTTTCTGCCCCAGGATGCACATTTTTACAGATTTTATCATCCAGTCTCCCCTACATGTTGATTTTTTCTTCTTTTTTTTTGTCAAATTTGATCAATGGAATGGAAAGGAAAAAGAATGTAGAAGAGAAGATTTAAGGTACTTATTCCCCTACTTACCTCTGTGAAGCTACCACTATGTGGCAGAGTCTGGGTCCCTGTGCCAAAGACCCCCCTACTATAGGAACCAGGCCTATGGATACAGGCAGATTCTAATAATTCTCTTCCTCCTTCAGATATGGTGGGATTCCAATTATTTTTTCTTATATGAATTTGTTAATGGTAGGAAATGGAAACGAGGTCTTGGTATAAACAAAAGGACACTTGTGGGGAAAGAATTGGCTTCAACCTAAAATCAATTACATTTAGGATGCTACATCTACACAAATCAAGTCTAATAATTTTATACTCAACATATTTATTCCACAGAGAAAAGAAGTATTGTACAAAATTGGGTCAAGTTCCTGATCCATGGAGTACTTCCTTCTTTGAAGGAGCAATAGGTTACCAGGGCAGAATTTAGGTGACATTGCCAAATAACTAAGCTGATTAATAAACAAGTAGGATCATCTTTCAGATAACACAGGAATCATACGATGCCAATGTTTCAAAATTATTTCTAGTTCACTCCTATTACTCTTTCCCTAGCACTAATGCTGAATCTAAATATAAATGGAAGTATATATGGAAGTTAAATATATTTTAAATTTCTGTTTAAACTCAATACTACATTGTATGTTAGGAAAAGTAAGCATTTGTGTTCATCCTGAAGACAAATTGATTCTGGGTCAAAATTTTTTTTCCAGCTCCATTTCAGGTAAAATGACCTGACCTTACAGGGTTCTAAAGAGAACCAACATGGATAACATAAGTTAGTCTATTAGCAACAATTCTTTATAACTGGTACTAAATCAACAGAAGAAAATAATACTCATATTTGTGTTCAAACAAAATTTCAAAGTTTTCAGTTCTGGCAGGACTTTGTCATAAATCCTAGTTAACCATGATAATTGTCTATTTATTAATGATATGCTGCTAAGTTATTTCACCCAACACTGCTTAACCACATATAATTTCTGTTCACATACTTCAGCAGCATTATTTTAGAGGTGAAAAAGCACATATTAAATTTTATAGGCCCAAGGAATTACATGGATGGTATAATAGCTTCACACATTCATTCTTATCTACATTATAATATGATTAATTACCCATTATTTGAGATACTGAGTTACCTAATTAATTTCAAAACAATTAATTTAGATTCAAGAGTTATTCCACTTAGCATATATTAAAGAAATCTGAACAAATATAGGTAAATAATTTAAAGTAAATGGATTTGTTTTATTATACATTGGTTATTTCAACTCAAATTAATTCAACTCAAATTAATTTACACAAAATAACATTTCAGTAAATATACTGTTTATCCAAACTTCATTTTTGTGCATGATATTCATCTGGCAAGAAAAAAAATGTGATTTTTAATTTATAACATTTTTCAAACAATGTTAAAATTATATGATAAAACATGTATTAGTCAGAATTCTTCAGACAGAACCATTAAACAATAGATGATAGATTTATATACAGATAGATGAAAGAGCATTAGCTCACAATAATTTATTAGCTCTTAATAATTGGCTCACATCATTATTGAGGCTCATACTCTCACAACAAGCCATTTAAAGCTGAAGACTCTTGTACGCCAGTAGTGTATTTCAGTCCAAATCCAAAGGTTTCAGAGTCATGGAAGGCAATGGTATAACTCTATGTCCAAGGTCAAAATCTTGAAAACCCTAGGGACTGCTGGTATGAGTGCTAAAGTCTAAAGGCCAGGGAACCTGGGGTTCTGATTTTGAAAGATAGGAGAGGAACAGTGTATTTCAACTCCAGGGAATAGAGGGACACATCAGCCTTTCCTATCTTTTTGTTCTGATTAAGACCCTAGAGGTTTGATAGAGCCTGCCCAGGTTGTTGAGGAATCTTTCCCCTCCTGATCTACTTAGACTTACAGGTTAATCTCTCCTGAAAGCACTCTCACAGACATACCCCCAAAATCATGCCTTGCCAGGTTTCTAGGCATTCCTTAATTCAGTCAAGTTGACATCTAAAATTAACAATCAAAATTTTACCTCTTGTCAAGTTAGCACCTGTATGAATCTCAATATACTGTACATAACCTCTGAATAAAAACAACCCGAAGGTAACAGTTCCACCAAAAATGATGGAACTATCTTGCACATATCAGAAAACATACTGACTGCTTCCCCGGAAGAAGAGCTAAATTCCCTGGATGATATTTACTCTTCTGGAATCTCATGACTTAAATATTATGATGAGAAATTAACCATATTTAAATACTGACACAAAGTAAATTAATCATATGTTATATGATAAAGGAGTAAAAAAGGAATGGAAACAAAGGTACTTGTTTAAAATATGCATATACACACAGAGTATTCTTAACAAAATAAGAAGGAATTACTCATGAAAATTTAAATCCTCATTTCTATAACTGGTCACAAGATCATCGCTGGTACTTCCAACTATCTTCTATCATTTGTATAGAATAAAAATGTATTTCCTTTGCCCTCAAAAAGCATCTCAGCTAGTGGTGGTTCTTTACCTGGCAGGGTGACTGAAGTTATTGAAGAAGTGGAGAGGTATCCATGTTTATGAATAGAAAGATTCAATATTGTTAACATGTCAGTTTTCCCAAAAATGACCTATAGATTCAGTGCAATCTCAGTAACAGTTCCAGCAAGTCGCTTTATGGATATTGACAAAATAGACTTTTTTTTAATAGAAAGAAGCAAAGACCTAGAGAGCCAACATAATATTGGTTTCCAACTCTTCCAATACTGAAGTTACAAGGTTAATAAACAAAGATACCAGATTAATAAATAAAAGTTAACTACTTTCCTTTAAACCAGTCATGAACAAGAGGAATTTGAAATTAAAAACATTATACCATCCAAATTAGACTGATAGTTCTGATTTGAATACTTATTATAAAGTTATAGAATCAAAATTGTGTGTTATCAGCAAAAGAATAGACTAATCTATCAATGGAATGGAAGAGAGAGTCCAGAAACTGACCTGCATAGATATAGCCAACTGTTCTTTGACCAAAAAGCAAAGACAATACAATGGAAACTGATAGTCTTTTCAATAAATTATGAGGAAACAGCACATCCACATGCAAAAAAGTGCATCAAGGCACAGACATTGCACCATTTACAAAAATCAACCCAAAATAGATGATAGCCTAAATGAAAAATGAAAAAGCATAAAACTCATAGGAGGAGATAATTTGAAGAGAACTAGATCATGGATTTGATAATGATATTTCAGGTATGACACTAAAGTTATGGTACTTGAAATAAGATCAAAACACTGAAAGTTTCAAACACACTAAAAGGGAATTAAAACACAAGCCAGAAACTGGGGGAAAATGTTTTTTTTTAAAAAAATACATCTGATAAAGGATTGATAGCTTGAAATAGAACAAGAACTCTTAAAAACAAGAGCAAGAAAATAAACAGTCTGATTTTTAAAAGAGGCCCAAAACCTTAACCTCACCAAAGAATAAAAACAGGGCAAATGAGCCTATAAAAAAATGCTCTATATCTCACACATCATCATGAAAATGCAAATCAAAAACAATAATGAGATACCGGTACACACATATCAGAATGGCCCAAATCCAGAAACCTGGCTTTACAAAACACTGACAAGGGCATACAACAACAGTAATTCTCATTCATTGCTAGAGGGAATGAAAAATGGCACAGTTCCCGTGTAAGACAATCTGGTGGTTTCTTTCAGAACTAAACATACTCAACCCATATGATCCAGTCATGGTTCAGGTCCACAGAAAAAGCTGTATCTTGTCCTGTCTAAAAGATTCAGTGTATACACTGTATATTTAAAGACACACATAGTCAGAAAGTGAAAGAATAGAAAATGACATTTCATGCAAATTGAAATCAAAGGAAAACAGTGGTGGTCATATCTATATCAGACAAAACAGATTTTAAGTAAACCATACCCAGAGTATTTTGGGGGGGTAGTAAAACAAGCTGCATATGGCACCATGGTGGTGGATATATGCCATTGCACATTATCGAAACTCAATGAATATATATTATCAAGAGTCAATCAGAGGACTGGGAATGTAGCTTAGTCTGAGAGCACTTGTGCAATGTGTGCTTGGCCCTGGGTTTGATCCTCACACTGCAGAAAGAATAAACCCTGATGTAAATGTAGAGGCAGACGATAGATAGATACGCTCTTGACCTCTCAATTTTTCTCAGAACCTAAAATTGTCTTATAGTTTAAACCTATTAAAAATTAATTAATATTATTCAGCCATAAAGAATAATAAAATTATGACATTTGCAGGTAAATGGATGGAATTGGAGAAGATCATGTTAAGTGAAATAAGCCAAGCCCAAAAAACCAAAGGCCGAATGATCTCTCTTATAAGTGGTTGATGACACATAGCGGGGGTGGGGGAAGGCATGGGAAGGATGGAGAAGGGATGGATTGTATAGAGGAAAATGAGATGTGGGGAGAGGGCAGGGAAGGAAAGATAATAGAATGAGACAAACAGCTATACTCTATGTATATGTAGAAATATGCAAATTGTATGATTCTACTTTGTGTACAACCAGAAAAATTATAGTTGTATTCCATTTGTGTACAATGACCTAAAATTTAAAAAAAGAAAAAAGCATTTACATGTAGCATATATTTCCAATATACATGGAATGAAAATAGCACCTTAATATATTGCCAACATACTGTGAAATGTTGACATTTGTCTTAGGTAAAAATCTGAAAGTTTTTGAATAAAATAATAAATAATATTACTTTTTATTGTGAAAAAAATTAATTAGACAAATAGAAAGACAGACAAAAAGGAAGGCAGGGGTTATGGGTTACACGGCAGATAATATGAGAATTAAAAAAAATGATAAAATAAGTCCTTCATTATTAATACTATAAATGGACCAAATTCTTCAATCCAACCACACAGTGACTGAAAAGATTAAAAACAAAAAGATTCAGCAATATGCTTTCTATATGACTCACTTTAAATGTAAAGACATATGTAGGCCTAGAGAACAATGTTGGGAAAGAATAGTTCATGCAAATTATAACCAAAAGACAGCAGGCGTGACCACACATACATGAGACAAAATACACCTTAAGTAGAGTATTGTCATAGGAGACAAAGGAAAACATAATATAATGATAAAAATGTTAATTCATCAGAATTATATACAATTATAAATGTCTACACACTCAAAAACAGGGGACTTAAATACATGAAGCAGACTTTTGCAGAATTGAAGAAGAAATAGATAGTCACACAATAATTATAAGTAATTTCAATATCTTATTTTCAGTAATGGATGGAAAATACAGATTATCAGAAACTTGACCAGAAGCAGAGAACTTGATCAGATGCAGAGAACTTGACCAACACTGCAAACCTAAAGACATACACAGCAGATTCCAACCAACAGCATCAGAGCGCACATTCTTTTCAAGCATGCAGAAATCTTTCTCCAGAATAGATCACACATTAGGTCACTAAAATGTCTTAAAACATTTAATGTAACTGAAATTTTACCAAGTGTCTTTTCCAACCTCCATGAAATGAAAATAAGTAACTGAAAAAAAAGTGAAAATTCACAAATATGTGAAAATTGAACATATACTCAGAAGCAACTGAGTCAAAGAAATCAAAAAGGAAACTTAAAAAAATCTTGAGAAAACTGAAAACAAAATATAACATACCACAATATATAAGAAGCAGCAAAGGCAGTACCAAGAGTGGAGTCTATAGCAATAAATGCCTACCTTAAGAAAAAACAAAAACAAAAACAAAAGCATTTCAAATAAATAAACTCTATACCTCATAGAATTACAAAAAGCAGAATAAGTCTAAATTTACAAAGCAAATGAATCATGTATAAAAAGAAAAATCTGAATAGTGTTGTAACTAGTAAGGATTCTGATTCAGTGAACCAGATCTCCAAGAACCAAAGAGCTTCAGTGGTGAATTCTACCAAAATTTAGACATCAATTAATTTCTATTCATTAAATTTTCCAAAAACTGAAACAGAAAGAGTGTTTCCTAACTCATTTTATGAAGCCAACATTACCCTGACTGTACAATCACAAAATGAAGGCGCAAAATTGAAGACCAGCATTCCTGATGGCTTTGGATACAAACATCCTTAACAGAGGAGATTCAAGATGGCGGGCTAGAGGAAGGCTGCATTCCTACTTGCTCCGTGGATTCCTACTTGCTCGGGATTCAGCAGGAATATGGCTCTCAACAAGATTTTATATTCAAATCACATATAAGGGGTCCCCAGTCGCCGCTCCGGAACCAACTCTGCTGGGCTGGGCTCGGCCCAGCCATGGGCAGCTACCACCAGGGAGCACCGGACCCTGCAGCTGCTTCGGAGTCACCGACCTGGGTCTGCACCAGCCAGCAAGTGAGTGCGGGTCTACAGCAGGGGCTTTAGAGTTACTGGTCAAGCTCCGGCACGAGCCAGCAACCTCCCAGGTGGAGACCTATCATCTCAGGCTGCCTGGGGCCTCCCTCAGCTTCTGGAGAGGTCTGGCCTGGAGACTCTGGGATCGCTGACCCCGGCGGGGAGTGGGGACTCCTCGGCGCCATTTTGCAGCTTCCCTGGCAGAGAGGGCCCATCTCCGGGTGCCTGGGGCCTCCTGCGGCTTCTGGAGAGGTCTGGCCGGGAGCCACTGGGGTCCCTGACTCCGGCGGGGAGCTTAGGGCCTTTGGCGCCAGCTTACATTGTCCCCAGGAGAAAGCAACCACTTGCCACCCTCTGAGCCCCCAGCGAGGAGTTCAGGCCTGCCTGGGCTCTCAAGCCCAGGGTCTCCATTACTGAGCACAGTTCTGTGACACCCACCAAATTGGTCTAGTGCTCAGGTCCACACCCAGGCCCGGAGTCTACCACCTTGCTGTATCTAATTGTCTATCAACACTAGGCTGCCTCTGCCCAGAAGCATTGATCATTCCCAACCTGGAGGTAGTGGGACAGAACCTTTCTTGGGTCACCGCTTGATCAAGCACTTCTCAAGCAACAGGTGAGTTACTGGAAATCTGCAGGGAAACTTTAAGTCTTCACAGGGAAATTGTAATTCCTCAGATTCGCACTACTAGAGGGGAAGATACACGAGCAGCATGAGAAAACACGGGAAGAAAGTGTCCCAATCAAACCTAGATGAAATATCAAGAGAACCCAAAGACAGCATGGTAGAAGGAATGACAGAAAAGGAGTTCAGAATGTTGATAATTAAAATGATCTGAGAAGAGAATGATGTGACAAGAGAGCAGATTCAGGCTATGAATAATCAGTTAATAGAGCAATTGCAGGAAGCAAAAAAATCACTTCAATAAAGAGATAGAAATTCTGAGAAAAAAACAAACAAATTCTTGAAGGAAACAAGGAAATGAAGGAAACAATCAACCAACTTAA
The DNA here is from genome assembly GCA_020662805.1 of Glaucomys volans. Taxonomy (NCBI): domain Eukaryota; kingdom Metazoa; phylum Chordata; class Mammalia; order Rodentia; family Sciuridae; genus Glaucomys; species Glaucomys volans. The sequence continues at coordinate 828,005 of JAJEJO010000205.1, forward strand.
AAAATCAATAGAAAGCATAATTAACAGAATAGATCACTTGGAAGACAGAACCTCAGACAATGAAGACAAAATATTTAATCTTGAAAACAAAGTCGAACAAACAGAGAAGATGGTTAGGAATCATGAACGAACCCTCCAAGAAATATGGGACATCATGAAAAGACCAAATTTAAGAGTTATTGGGATTGAGGAAGGCACAGAGATACAAACCAAGGGTATGAATAATCTATTCAAGGAAATATTATCAGAAAATTTCCCAAATATGATGAATGAGATGAAAAATCAATTACAAGAAGCTTATAGGACACCAAATGCACAGAATTACAACAGATCCACACCAAAGCACATTATAATGAAAATACCTAACATACAAAACAAAGATAGAATTTTAAAGGCTGTGAGAGAAAAGCATCAGATTACCTACAGGGGGAAACCAATGCAGATATCAGCAGATTTCTCAGCCCAGACCCTAAAAGCAAGAAGGGCCTGGAACAACATATTTCAAGCTCTGAAAGAAAACGGATGCCAACCAAGAATCTTATATCCAGCAAAACTTACCTTCAGATTTGATGATGAAATAAAATCCTTCCATGATAAACAAAAGCTTAAAGAATTCACAAAGAGAAAGCCTGCCCTACAGAACATTCTCAACAAAATATTCGAAGAGGAAGAAACGAAAAATAACAATCTCAGTCATCATGGGGAGGAACTACCCTAAAGAGAGAGTCAATCAAAGGAGAAACAAAGTTAAGCTAAAAACCCTAAAAAGCTAAAATGACAGGAACTCCAAGTCATAACTCAATAATAACCCTGAATGTAAAAGGCCTAAACTCATCAATCAAAAGACATAGACTGGCAGACTGGATTAAAAAGAAAGACCCAACAATGTGCTGCCTTCAAGAGACTCATCTCATAGAAAAGCATGCCCACAGACTAAAGGCAAAAGGTTGGGAAAAAGCATACCATGCACATGGCCTGAGTAAAAAAGCTGGGGTTTCCATTCTCATTTCAGATAAAGCAGACTTCAAACCAAAGTTAGTCAGAAGGGATAAAGAAGGACATTTCATACTGCTTAAAGGAAGCATAAATCAACAGGACCTAACAATCATAAATATTCATACACCAAACAATGGTGCATCCATGTACATCAATCAGATCCTTCTCAATTTCAGGAATCAAATAGACCAAAACACAATAATACTCGGAGACTTTAACACTCCTCTCTCACCATTGGACAGATCTTCCAAACAAAAATTGAACAAAGAAACTATAGGACTCAATGATACAATCGCTAATTTGGTCTTAACAGACATATACAGAATATTCCATCCCTCAAAAAGCGAATACACTTTCTTTTCAGCAGCACATGGTTTCTTCTCTAAAATAGACCATATGTTATGCCACAAAGCTACTCTTAACAAATACAAAAACATAGAGATACTACCTTGTATACTATCAGATCATAATGGAATGAAATTAGATATCAATGATAAAGTTAGAAACAGAAACTTCTCTAAGACCTGGAGATCAAATAATATGCTATTGAATGATACATGGATAACAGAAGACATTAGGGGGGAAATTAAAAGATTCTTAGAGGTCAACGAGAACAAAGATACAACATATCAAAATCTCTGGGATACTATGAAAGCAGTGCTAAAAGGAAAATTCATTGCATGGAGTGCATTTAATAAAAGAATGAAAAGTCAACAAATCAATGACCTCGCATTACAGCTCAAAGCCCTGGAAAAAGAGGAACAGATCATCACCAAAAGTAGCAGAAGACAGGAAATAATCAAAATCAGAGCTGAAATCAACAAAATTGAAACAAAAGAAACAATTCAAAAAATCGACGAAACAAAAAGTTGGTTCTTTCAAAAAATAAACAAAATTGATAAACCCTTAGCCATGCTAACAAAGAGAAGGAGAGAGAAACTCCAAATTGCTACAATTCGTGATGGGAATGGAAATATTACAACAGACACAATTGAAATACAAAACATAATAAGAAGCTACTTTTGAAAATTTATACTCCAACAAAATAGAAAACATGGAAGACATCAACAGGTTCCTAGAGGCATATGAGCCACCGAAACTGAATCTGGAGGACATACACAACTGAAATAGATCAATTTCAAGCAATGAAATAGAGGAAGTCATCAAAAGCCTACCAACAAAGAAAAGTCCAGGACCAGATGGATTCACAGCCGAGTTCTACAAGACCTTCAAATAAGAGCTCATTCCAGTACCCCTCAAAGTATTTCATGAAATAGAGGAGGAGGGAACCCTTCCAAACTCATTCTATGAAGCTAATATCACCCTGATACCAAAACCAGAGAAGGACACATCAAGGAAAGAAAATTTCAGACCCATATCTCTAATGAACATAGATGCAAAAATTCCTAACAAAATTTTAGCGAATCGCATACAAAAGCATATTAAAAAGATAGTGCACCATGATCAAGTGGGTTTCATCCCAGGGATGCAAGGTTGGTTCAACATCCGGAAATCAATCAATGTAATTCACCACATCAACAGACTTAAGGTCAAGAACCACATGATTATTTCAATAGACGCAGAGAAAGCATTTGATAAAATACAGCACCCCTTCATGCTCAAAACACTAGAAAAAATAGGGATAGTGGGGACATTCCTTAACATTGTAAAGGCCATTTATGCCAAGCCCACAGCTAACATCATTCTAAATGGAGAAAAATTGAAAGCATTCCCCCTGAGAACTGGAACAAGGCAGGGATGCCCTCTTTCGCCACTACTATTCAACATTGTTCTTGAAACTCTAGCCAGAGCAATTAGACAGACCAAAGAAATTAAAGGAATACGAATAGGAAAAGAAGAGCTCAAACTCTCCCTATTTGCTGATGACATGATTCTCTATTTAGAAGATACTAAGAATTCCACCAGAAAACTTCTGGAACTCATAAATGAATTCAGTAAAGTAGCAGGATATAAAATTAAAGCTCATAAATCTAATGCATTTTTATTCGTAAGTGATGTATCCTCTGAGAGAGAAATTAGGAAAACTACCCCATTCACATTAACCTCAAAAAAAATAAAATACTTGGGAATCAATCTAACAAAAGATGTGAAAGAATTCTACACTGAGAACTACAGAACACTAAAGAAAGAAGTTAAAGAGCATCTGAGGAGATGGAAAGATCTTCCATGTTCTTGGATAGGCAGAATTAATATTGTCAAAATGGCCATACTTCCAAAAATGCTATACAAATTCAATGCAATTCCAATTAAAATCCCAATGATGGACCTCATAGAAATAGAGCAAGCAATCATGAAATTCATTTGGAGGAATAAGAGACCCAGAATTGCTAAAGCAATCCTTAGCAAGAAGAGCGAAGCAGGGGGTTTCACAATACCAGACCTCCAACTATACTACAGAGCAATAGTGACAAAAACAGCATGGTATTGGTACCAAAATAGGCAGGTAGATCAATGGTACAGAATAGAGGACACAGAGACAAACCCAAATAAGTACAGGTATCTCATACTTGACAAAGGAGGCAAAAACATGCAATGGAGAAAAGACAGCCTCTTCAACAAATGGTGCTGGGAAAACTGGAAATCCATATGCAGCAAAATGAAACTAAACCCATATCTCTCACCCTGTACAAAACTCAACTCGAAGTGGATCAAGGACCTAGAAATCAGACCAGAGACTCTGCACCTAATAGAAGAGAAAATAGGTCCAAACCTTCATCATGTTGGCCTAGGACCAGATTTCCTTAACATGACTCCCAAAGCGCAAGAAATAAAAGCACGAATCAATGATTGGGATAGAGTCAAACTAAAAAGCTTCTTCTCAGCAAAGGAAACAATCAGCAATGTGAAGAGAGAGCCTTCAGAGTGGGAGAAAATCTTTGCCACACACACTTCAGAGAGAGCACTAATCTCCAGAATCTACCAAGTACTCAAAAGTCTTTACACCAAGAACACTAATAACCCAATCAATAAATGGGCCAAGGAAATGAACAGACACTTTACAGAGGAAGATCTACAAGCAATCAACAGATTTATGAAAAAATGTTCAACATCACTCGTTATAAGAGAAATGCAAATCAAAACCACCTTAAGATTTCATCTTACCCCAATTAGATTGTCTTTTATTAAGAACACAGGCAACAACAGGTGTTGGCGAGGATGTGGGGAAAAGGGTACACTCATACATTGCTGGTGGGAGTGCAAGTTGGTGCAGCCACTCTGGAAAGCAGTTTGGAGATTCCTTAGAAAACTTGGAATGGATCCACCATTTGACCCTGCTATCCCACTCCTTGGCCTATACTCAAAGGACTTAAAAATCAGATTACTACAGTGATGCAGCCACATCAGTGTTCATAGCTGCTCAATTCACAATAGCTAGATTATGGAATCAACCTAGATGCCCTTCAGTAGATGAATGGATAAAGAAACTGTGGTATATATACACAATGGAATATTACTCAGCCATAAAGAAGAATAAAATTATGGCATTTGTAGGTAAATGGATGATGTTGGAGACTGTTATGCTAAGTGAGATCAGCCAATCCCAAAAATCCAAAGGCCGAATGGTCTCTCTGATAAATGAATGATGATGCATAATGCGGGGAGGAAGGGTGGCAAGAATGGAGGTAGGATAGATAGCATAGAGGGAATGGAGGGGTGGGGGCGAGGTGGGGGGTAAAAATAATAACAGAAAGTGTGACAGATACCATTGCCCTGTGCACATGCATGAACGCACAGATGGTGTGACTCTACTTTGTGTACAACCAGTGAAACAATAGCTGTACTCCATTTGTGTTCAATGATTCAATAATAAAAAAAAAAAAAATCCTTAACAGAATACTAGCATACCAAATTCAATAGGACCTTTACTGGCTCTTCCAGCATGTCCAGGAGAGATTTATCCATGAGATGCAAGAATGATTCCAAACTACAAAAATAAATCAGTATGATATTTCACCATTAATGGAACAAAGGATAAAAACTACCCGGCCATTACAATAGACATAGAAACAGCAATCAACAAAATCGAACTCACTTTCATGATAAAAAAAATAACATTCAACAAACCAGGCATAGAAGAAAATTACTTCAACGTAATAAAAGCTACAAGTGAAAAGCACATAGTTAATAACAGCAAGGAACGGGAAGTTTTTCCTCCCGATCAATAATAAGTACTGAAAATAGTCTCAAATATTTTCAGCCAATTTTCAAAGAGATATTAAAAATATGCTGCATTCCAAGTTTGTAGACAAGAAGTTACTGCCTTTCTAACTAAAACCATAAAAAGAAAACTTACTAGTTAAATTGTTTCATTTAGTTAAATAATTAACATACTTCCCACCATATGCAAAACACTGTTAATTCTATTCTTTTAAAAGCCTGAAATACAGTTAACTTGACAAAGCAATTAGTGAAAAGTCAAATAAGTTTAAGGGAATTAAATGATATTCATTCCAAAAGAGTTTTTAATATTTTCTTTTCTGAAGTTAAAAGAACATCTATCTCAGTGTCATGCAAGTCAAACAGGAGACACTCAAATAATTTTTTGTTCATCTGGCATGAAATCTGGACTTGATATTGGATTATGTCATTATTCCAAAAGGCTTTCAAGATAGGGGACATAATTTTTTAAAAAAAATTTTTAATCAGATTTTTAAATAGTACAATTACTTAAAAAGAAGAGAAGGATGAAATTTTGCTGTTAAAATATCAAGAGTTTCACAAACAAAATTTAATGTAAGCATATCAAATCAATTTGCAGTTTCATAACTCATTACTTTTATCACTTCTCTGAGCATAATATGAAGAGCTATAAGCTGATTTGTTAATTCCCTACAACTTTGGTAATTTCATTCTTACAGATCATTGTTATTTTGCAATTAATTTGTCATTATTTGTTAAATAAAGAATGAATTAAATTCAGGTAAAATGTTTACTTTCTATAATTGGATGCATTTAATATTTATGTACTGAAAATATAGCTTTATTTTGGCTACAAAATTTTGGTAATAATTTTGTTCTTAAATCCTATACATATTTTGCAAACACTCATTTTCCAATGAAGTAAACTTATGTTATGCTTATTTGTTTATTATTCCTCAAATGGAGCTCGTATAGATTATTTTTTTTAGAACACTTCTCCTTTTATGTGAGGTAAAAATTCTGCAATATTGTCAATGGAGAAGAGAATTGTGTTCATTATATGTTGGTTTTATTTAAAGTATGTAGAACAATATCGAAAGCATCTCATAGGAAAATCAGGTTTATTGCTTTTTATTGGACCACAGGTTTGTTCTCTATGTTGACCATCTCTACTCCCATGCCAAGAATTCACTTATTTCTACTAACTTTCTTCCTCCTCTGCCTCTTCAGTTATAAAACTACTTTCTTGAAGATAATTAGTGTCATTTTAAATGTGAAATAAAATGCTACTTTTCTCCATCAGTGTCCTTCATGTTCCCTTGAGGGAATACCTTGAGGGAATACCACTCTGATACTCCCCCTCCTCTGTTGAGTTTTACTAGCATATATATGGACCAGTACATTGTACACATACTGTTGTACATACATTGCCTTAACTTTGTGACCTCTTGATTTGGTTGGTTCCTTTATTTGCTTAAAATTTCCTTACTCCAAGTTTCTCTCATTATCCTTACTCTCCTCTCACTATATTATAAGCCTTGGTCCCTCAGAGGTGTCAATCTTCCATGAAATGAAGAGTTAGGGTTCTACTGCCAAAGGAGGAGTATGCTAAGGTGTGACTGAAGTTACTTACCTAACTCCCTATTTAGTTAAATTTATCCTGAAATTCAGCCAAGGTTCTGAGATCAACCAGGCAATAGATATTTCTGGAGTTGAAGTTGGGTCAATGTCTACATTGATTTGTTTTCCAAATGTCTCTGTGTCTCTTCCCTTACTCCCCCCTCCCTTCCCTCTTCAGCATGTTTTCCAGGTATTTAAGTCTCAATCTTTTTATTTCAAACTCAATCTCTTATAACTGCTCAAGCTCCTTATGGAAGTTCCACTGAGCATCCTTAATGTGAGAATACCACCCAAGCCTGTGTACAGTCACCAAAATGATTAGAGGAAACAATCTCTACTGTGCACACAGGAATGAGAATATTTTCTTCCCATTACTTAGAGCACAAAGTCTGAATATATATGGTTAATTGGAAAGAGTATGAAAATGATTTTGACCAGGAGTGGGGAAATATTAGACCTATATTTAACACTGTTCTAATTTTGCCTGAGAAATATAAAAGCAAGATAATTAAAAAATCAGCTATTGCTGCATACTTCTGCATACTTATTTGTCCCAGAACAAAATTCAAGAAAATTTAAATATTAAAAATCCAGCATCCAACAAAGTAAAACTAGAATATTTAGAATCCAATGCAAAATTACAAATCATTCAAAGAAATATATGATGCATAACAAAGAAGAATCAATGAAAAGAAACACAGAAAAGACATAAAGAATAGAATTAGAAGACAATATGTCAGAAATCATTATCATACACATATCCAGTATGTTAAATAAGGGTAGAAAGAACAACATTTTAAGTAGAAAGATGGGCAACATAAAAAGATCCAAATTGAATTTCTAGAGATGAAAGATAAATGCCTGATGTAAAAATGAAATTAGTATGATGTATAGTAGACTAGACACTGGAGAAGAAGAAATTAGTGAACGGGAAGACACACCAATATAAATGATCTAAAATAAGACACTGGGAAACAGGCATAAAGCACACACATGCACATGCCATATGTACACATGAAGAACACAGAAATAGTTATGGGATATATACAATAGGCCTGATGTACATGTGATTGGAGTATTCTCCCACAAAATAGCAGGCATTTGATGAAGTTATGTCCAAAATAGTTCACATTTGATTAATACCTTCTCCAATGACAAAAGAATGAACATTTTTTACAAGTATATTATCAACATTAAACATATTCTGGGTCATAAAAATGAGTCTCAACTAATTTAAAGTGATTCAAATAATATAAATTTTTTGACAAAAATGGAGTCACATTAAAAGTCATTAACTTAAAGATATCTGGAAAAAAACTGAATACTTGGAAATTTTAATGGTATCAAATAAACCATGGGCCAAGGTGAGATCAACAGAAAAATTTGGAAACATTTTAAGTGGGATGAAAACTAACATATCAAAATCATACATTTTAAGTGGGATGAAAACTAACATATCAAAATCATACATCAAAAGAAGTACTTTGAAAAAATAGCATTTAATGGCTACATTAGAAAAGATTAAAAAGCTGCCTATAAATACTATAGTAGTGAATTGAAACCAAAATAAATAAACAGAAATAAAGGAAATTATAAAAGAGTAGAAATTCACAAAAGAAAAAAACAATAGAGAAAAATCAGTGAAAGTAAAATATGGTACTTTAAACAGATTAGTAGAATTGATATGCTTCCAGCTAGGGAAAAAAGACAAAAAAATAATTCTTATTCCAATCTTCTTAGATAAGTACTATTATTATCTCCAGTTTACAAAGGAGAAAAATGAGGCACAAAGAAGCTATGTGATTTTTCCCAAGGCATCATGAAAAGGAAGATGTGTAGCTAGATGTAATCTCATTTCTTCAGCCATGTTTTAAAACACATAGTACACTATATAATGCATATTTATATAATTACACATTTATATTAATATTTATATAGAAATGTAATTATATATCAGTAGATATAGTCAATAACAAAACATGACCAAACAAAACATGACCAAACAAAACATGGTCAATCATTCTCTACAAATATTTGGCACTTTTCACACTTTGATGTATTTTGGACCTTTATACACATACATAAGTGCTTCACAGTCTTTTCATAGATCATAGTCTCCCACTCTAGGAATATTCCATAGTTTACTTAACCCGCCTCTTCTTGATAGACATTTAAGTTGTTTACTGTTGTTAAAAACAAAAGTACAATAAATATTATTATACAAATGTCGTTGAGGGAATATATCAGTAGTATAAACTTTTAGAAGTAAACTTGACTGATAGATTGATATTACATTGTACAGATGTGGCTGAAGTAACTCGAAACATGTTGCACCTCTTGGCTCACCTACCCTAAGTGTGTAAGAGTCTTTGTTTTCTAATTTCCTAGATAATCTTCTAAAATAACAAAATTTGAATATTTTCTAATGTCATAGGTGGAAAATACTAATTAAAATAAAATTGAATTTTCAAAATTTTCCAGGGTCTTGTGTTTTCTCATTGTGAATTGCCTTTTCAGTCTCTTAAGTCTCTTTCTCTCTCCTTTTCTTTTTTCCCATTCCCTTAAAAAGTTTACTATTCATTGATGAGTCATTTTAATGTAAATACATAATTTTCTCATATTTGTTGACAACTCTATCAGCTTGATGTGTATATATTACTCCTTAGTTTATAAAATGGTTTGCTATGCATAATGCTGAAATTTTATTGCTCTGAGTATACCAATTTATGTCTTTTATAATTTTCTTTGGTTATGCTTAAACGGGCCTCCTCCATTAAAGATTAGAAAAACATATTTGTCAATGTTTTCTTATAGTGATCATAGTTCACATAGAAACTTTTGATCCACCTGAAATGCATTCTTATCTTTTCACTACTTGTCCAAAATCAATTATTGAATAAAGTCTTGTACTGTTTTATATTTTTCCTTCCTTATCCTTTCACTTAAACTGCTAAGCAAATAAAATATCAGATTATGTTATATTTTCTATGTATTTTAAATTTAGTTTCTAATTATTTTGGCTTGTTTAATTTTCACAGAAATTAATATTCGCATATGTTTTTAAAAATTCCCTCCTGTTACTTTTTAGGTTCCTACGGGGCTTATAAATCTAGCGTTAAAACCTCTTTGTACTAATATATTTTCCTGTTCAACAAGAAGTTTTGTCTCAAATATTGCCTAACTTTAAGTAAATCAGTGGATTATTATTGTTTACATTATATCAATAATTTCTACTGTTTATATCTAGATATTTAATATTTTGGGATGCTATTATATAAATAATCTCTCCTTTCAAGTTTTGTAAATAGTAGATATGTTTAAATATTAATCTCACAACCTGTTGCCTCATTTGACTCTAAATACTTTTCTCATTGATTTTCTATAGTTTAATAATTTTTCATAGTTTAATAAAATATTGAGCAAATAATAATTATTTTTGCCTCCCTTTTTGCAACTTAATGTTTGTCATTTAATTGATTTAACTATATAAGCAAGCACATTGCTTAAATGACAATGCTTCTGGTGTTTTCTATTAAGAAGGTAACTGACTTGTTTTGCAAGATACATACCATTTTATATGTCACAGAAGTTTTGATCTATTCTTATTTTATTAGAAACGTGTGGAGATGAAGGTATAGTTTCTCCCCCTTGGCCTATATTTTAGTGAAATATAGTAATATCTTTATTTTTTAATTGCATTAGATCACTGAATTTATTTTGGTGTATTTTTCTTTAAGGTGTTACTATATCATGTTTCATAATATTACTTTTAAGGTTTTATGTTGATGTTCATGTTTGAGAACAGTAAATAGTCTTTTTTTTTGCATGATCTTTGTCAGTTTGAGTCCATGTTATGCTGTTTGAAATAGAACATTCATTATCATTTGCTTGTTGAAAATTCAATCAAATTAACCAGTTTTAGACCTAATAGGATATCTGTACTATTACTATAGTGTCCTCCTGGCATTTAGCAATGAGCTTCCCAGTATCCCAGAAGACACTGCCATAATGAAACTTCCAAGCAAGCAGACAAGCAAAACCAACAGTATGGACTTCAAAAGAAAGGGTGCAAAATAAGGGTTGTTCTTGTTTAGATATGAGGTGTCCTTCTGAAGCTCTTGTGTGAGATAAAGTAAGAAAGTTTAGAGGCGAGATGACTCGGCTGTGAGAGCTGTAACCTGATCAGCACATTAATCCACTGATATGGAGTAAGTGGGTAGTAACTGTAGGTAGGTGGGGAGTGACTGGAAGAAGTGGGTCACTGGGGGTTTACGGGTTGTTTATATTTTGTGGTCTATATTTTGTCCTTGGTGAGAGGAACTGTCTGCTCCCTGTTGCAATGTCCCGAACTGTTTTCCTCCACCATGATGTTCTGCCTCACCTCAGACCCACAGCTATGGAGTCAGTCAATCATGAACTAACCAAACCTCTGAAACCATGAGCCAAACGGACTTCTTACTTTGCATTGTTCTTATCACATATTTTGATCACAGCAATGCAAAAGATGAATAAAGACAGGGGTCACAACATTATAAGATGTCGTTGTCTTAGCATACTATTCCAATTATATGTGTTCCTGAAATATTTTCTCTACTGTGACTAGGTAAGATTGATTAAAATGTTAAATTTATGTCACTAATTTTTACTTTTCTATATCTTTCCATTTTTTGAAGAACTAATAATTTGGAGAGGCAACATATTGCTTTTTTAATCTACTAAAGGGAAACAGAACAAATACCATGTATCAGGTATCCCTGAGAAGAGCAGAAACATCCCTCCTTCCTCAGAGATACTCCAAATTATGCAGGTTGCTAAATGAGTAGTTGAAGTAGTTTGTTAAGTGGTGGTCTGTGGTCCACACGCATTAAAAACTAGTGATAATTCTTTCATGATTGAAGAATTGTTCAAGCAAATGTACACCCACATTTCTTCTCTTTACAACTGTTTTAAATATTTGAGAAACATGAATAAATACGATGCCATAGTAATTCTGAGCTGCTTAAGCACATAAAATCTTTCTGTGTAAAATTCTTGAATAATTATATCACATTTTTCAGACACTTGTCACTTTTTCTTGGATAGCAATCCAAATTTGATTTATATTTTACTTTCCATGGTAAATATCATCTTCAGATAAGTTCCAGCAATATTTTCTAAAATAATATTTGCCAGACAAACATGAGTAGATTAATATTAATCTGGTGTGCATAAGATAGCAGCAAAACCTCTCATGTTCTATATCATGTTGCCCTTTCTAAAATAGAAGTTAAGTAAGTGATATATTAGGAAAAGGTTTGCCAAGCTTTCTGGGTGAAGAATGACTTAATGTTGAAATAAACATCAGAAAATGGCACTTCTCTCACAGTCAAAAAATAAATAATAAAAATAATTCAAAAATAAAATGTATGCAATTTGAGAAGTGTAAGCAGCCCAATGACAGTGTTTACTCCTAAGCGTATGTGAATATCTAATTTTTCTTTGAGCAAATACCAATTTAATGGCTGCAACCATCTCCCTAAAAACTTTTGTAAGAGTTTGGGATCTCAGGAGACCGAAAGAGAAGTACAGGTCTTTGGCGTGGCTGCCCTCTACTGACCCAGGATTCGCCTTGTTTTAACAAAGACCTTTCATAGAGTATTATCTGAAACTTCTGAGTCTTCTGAAATGTTGTATTCAGTAAATGCACCCAAGAAACACTATGTACTTTTTTAAAGTTTGAAATTCAACTTATGAAATTATAGACTATTACTTATTCTTATTTGCATGAAGAAATGCAAAACATTTAAATAAGAAATAAGAATGTGAAAGTCAGAGAGATTGCCTCTAGCAGAGTCTTATTTTCTCTCCCCATAGATAATATAAACATCCACTATATTTCATGAGAACTGAGGATTTACTCATCTTTGCCATTAACTAGTACCTTGGGAAGCTTTGAATAATCACTTGTTTGAGATTGGAAAGCCTAGTCCTGCTATTGATAAAAATCAAGAGGGACAAGCTTCAAAGACAGCAAACTTATCATGTGGCTGATCATATGGCTGCTACCCTGAAAGAATGAAAAAAACTATACATATGTAACCCACACAAATAGTCCTGAGAAATGGTTTAAATGAAAGCACTGTAGTCTTGGACCAAGGCATCATTTTATTAAAAATAGATTAATATCGTAAAGTACTGACTTAGTGTTTTGAAGGTAAAGAAAGAGAATAACCTGTTTTTGAAAAGGAAGGATCACTTCCAAATGTCAGTCCAAGAAATGACTGATTAGATGGAGACAGAGATAGATATAGAGATAAGGATGGACATATGGATAGGATTTTGCTTTGTCAAAACTATACAAGTCTACAAAAATACAATATCATAATAATGTTGACCAGGAATCATTTTAGAGATTCCAGAAAATTCATACAAGGGATTGTATTTCCTGTTGTTATACAAGTGGATATTGCTACATAATGGAGAGAGGGAGGCAAGGGAAGAATGGAGGAACATTGGACCATGTAGAGGGAAATGAGGGGTGGGAAAGGAGTTGGGGGTAAGGAAAGATATGGAATGAGACAAACATCATGACCCTATGTGCATGTATGACTACACGAACAGTGTGACTCTACATCCTGTACAACCAGAGAAACGAAAAGTTGTATCCCATTTGTGTACAATTAATCAAAAATTAAAAAAAAGAAATGACAGGTTTGATGGGGGCTATACATGGGGTGTTGATGAGTTGGGATCAAGAAGAAATAGAATCACAAAGAAGACAAAGCATATCCAGACTTAAAAGGCAACATTGCTGTTAGGAACTGCCCACATGCTGCAGGAATATTTTAAAGAAGACTCTGTGATGCCAGACTTCCATTTGGATGAAGCATGTATTTTTATTGTCTTGGCCCCTCTTTAGAGACAGTTACATCCCCTTTGGCAGTCCAGGGATTCAAGGAGCACTTCATCATTTTCCAGGGACAGGTCTGAAATCCAGCAATAGCTGAACAATAAATTCCATCACCAGCCAGAGTGAATTGTTAAGGGTAGGCATGCGATTCAAACCCAGCCAGTGAGTTACAACAGATTTTTCCTGGAACAAATAGAAAAAGAGAGTTTTTCACAGGGACTGCTGGCTGTGAAGACAGGGGAGCTACTTTTGCCATGACATGGGGAAAGTTGATGCAGAAAGCAAACTAAAACAAAGAAGATTGGAAAATCTAATTCTAATGAAATTAATCCAACTATTGAGTCTAAAATTTCTGAAAGATAATTGCCTGAACTTCCCAATCATATGTATCAATAGATGATTTTTACTGTTAATTTTTCTCTTATTTCATTGAGTTCAATCTCTCATTTAAAATGCAAAGATGACTAATAAAACACATTAAAATCAGAAACTCATGAAGCCTTCTTGGAATATCTTTGTGAGGTAATGATCTTTTCTGTATTAGAAAAAAAAAATTCTCTTAACCAGAATCTGTTTCACAAATTTGCCAAACTGAATCTATAAATTGTGACTCCTACCCTGTCCCACTGAATATTCTTTAACATCATGTACTTTAATTACTACCAAGTCAACTGCATTTGTCCCCAGCCAGTTGTGTTCATTCCAAATGTTGTGCATGTCATTTGTAGCCACATAGCAATTACCAGTTTTAATCTGGTATTATAACAAAAAATTAATTTGTGTGAAATAAATTAATTTGTGTGGTTATTATGAACACTAAGATAAATTCCTTAGAAGGATGTAAAAATAAACTTTCAAAATAAAATAAAATACCTAGATAAAGGTAAGTTGAATGTACAACTTAAGTTGAATGTACAACTTAAATTCCCCTTAAGAGACTAAGAGACGGAGAAAAATTTTAGTCTTTCAAGATTTATTTCTTGTCCTTTGATTGATACTGGAATTCGACTTTACTAAACAATACAGGTCTCCATTCAGATCTATACTCCAAGAGGACCTTTATCTTCCACCAAAACATGGGAAATAAGATGTGCATGGCAAACATTTTAAATTAAATTAAAATGCGTATGCTACATATATGTCATTTTATATAATGCTCTGTTTTTTTCTCTTAATTAACCACTTTCTGATCCCAACACACCTATCATCTATAAATTTTTAGCCTCTAGAAGCTAATGTGCCTAGAATTCAACTGAAAAACACATACCATTAGAAATTTTCTCTTTCAGTTTCTCAATATGGATTTTAAACTTAATGAGAACAAGTACTATTTGGGGGACTTCAAAGAATTTGGATTTTATACATTATAAATGTTTTCTTATTGAGATTACATTCATTTTCCTCATAACATACTTTATGTTTAATCTGTGTGTGTGAATGTATACACAAGTTTCCTAAGAATATTAATAAAATCAATTTATAAATATTTTTTTAATTTTACCTATAATAGTATTGATCTTTTTGAAATTATATTTTTAAAATGGCAAAGAGTGCGAATTTATGAATGATTGCTTTTCATAATTCTCCACATATTAACATTCACCAAGTTAAATCTAGTTTGGAAGAGCTAAGAAAACTCTTATTTCACTTACACTATTTTGTATTTTTTACATTTTTTCTCCATTTTCCAAGTCCTTAATTTCCCTGTTTTCAGTCCAAGATCAGGTATATGGTGTCAGGTTTAGAAAAAGAAAGGGAAGGAGGACAGAGATGCACATGACTACAAGTTGTTCACTGCACAAGGACACCAGGCTAATTAGTGTGACTAACATCCAGTCTCCGTGCCACATCTCCTGGTGACAGAGATGCACTGCCAAGAGACAGTAATACCTTTTTTTCTAATTTGCACTAAGGTGATCCATGGACTGGGACAATTTCCAATTACACCTTGCTCTGTCACATGTTTGCCCTAAGTTTTCAGTTCTCATCCTGACCTTTTGTAGCAAACCAGGAACCCAATATTCTTTTTTGGTTTGTTTGTTTTTGTTTTTTAGCACTGGGGATTGAACCTGGGCAGGTGGGGGTCGGGGGGGATGTTAACCACTGAGCCACACCCCCAGCCCTTTTTATATTTTATTTAGAGACAGAGTCTTGCTAAATTGCTGAGGCTGGCTTTGAACCTACAATCCTCCTGCCTCAGCCTCCCAGCCTCTGAGAGTACAGGTATATGCCACCATGCCCAGCTACCAATATTCTTTATTGAATGTACAACTTAAATTCCCCTTAATCTATGATTTCCTGTAAAGTGGATTTTAATCTAATTCAGAACTCTGTGTACCCAAAGGCTTACCATGTCATTTACATGAAGGTAAGGAAGCTCTAAATGGAAAAAAGAAAATAAGGATGGAATGTTGTGAGGAGCTTTTTAGCCATATGTCTACTTCTTACTGTTTATTATATAGCAAGAAGAGTTTCTGAAACCTCAAACAGGTTGGCATTCTTTTCTGAAAAAGAGAAAAAGGAAATTCTAGAAATTGCTCTGTGATCTAACAAGGCTTTAGGGCCAAGGAAACCCTGCCATGGGAACAAAAGCAGGTAGTAAGTGCAGAAAGCGATGAAGGAAGGTTAATCCCCAGGGCTCACAATAGCCAATAAATGGAATAAATAGAATGGACACCTGACTTGAGTTTTAAAAATAGAGCTTCAAATTTTATATGGCCTGAAGTCACAATATTCCCACCCTGCTAACAAACGGGCACCTGCTAACAACAGAAAACCTCTTGAAAAAAATCACATAATGTAATGAAAAGAAGATTCATCTTCACATTAGCCAGTTCTGGATTTCAAATATGACATTTATTAAAAGTTATTAAGGGGCTGGGGATATAGCCCAGTTGGTAAAGTGCTTACCTTGGAAGCACAAGGCCCTGGGTTCAATCCCCAGGACCAGAAGAGGAATAAAAAGTTATTATGATTTGGATATGAGATACCTCCTGAAAAGTTCCTGTGCAGGAATATTCAGATGTGAAATGCTTAGATTATAAGAGCTATAACCGCATCAGTGGATTAATCCATCTGATGGATTTGAATGGACTACTAAACGGTAACTGTAGGCAAGTGGGACTTGGCTAGAAATGGTAGGTCACTGGGGGCATGCCCTTGGAGACTATATTTTGTGTCTGGCTCCTCTCTCTCTCTCCCCTCCCTTAATTTGTTCTTTCCTTCCTTCCTTTGTTTGTACCTTCTTTCCTTTGTTCCTTCTTTCCTTCCTTCCTTCCTTCCTTCCTTCCTTCCTTCCTTCCTTCCTTCCTTCTTCCTTCCTTTCTCTCTCTCTCTCTCTCTCTCTCTCTCTCTCTCTTTGTCTCTGACTTCCTTGCTGCTATGAGTTAAGCAGATTTCTTCCACCAGGCCCTTCTAACATGACACTCTGCCTTACCTCAAATCCAGAGCAACGGAGTCAGCTGATCATGGACTGAGACCTCTGAAAGAGTGAACACAAGATAAACTTCTCCTCCTCTAGGTTGTTCTTGTCAGGTATTTTGATCACAGTAATGAAAAGCTAACAGGAGAGTCTAATATTGGAAAGGTAAATTTTTAAGATTTAGTTTTAACAAAAACTAAATTAATATGAATAAGAAATAAGAATTAGTGAGAAAAACATGTTTTTATAAATGAATGCTACAACATGTATATGGTAGTAATCAGAAAGATGATAGAATAGATGTTCAGTAAATGCGAATGTTTCTTTCTTTATTCACTGGGCAGTAAAGACACCAATGCAGACCAGAATTTCCATCTGTGTTGTTCAAGGGGTAGGGTGGAGGTGGGGGTGGCAACCTGTTTTAGAATCAGAGAACCATAGTTTAAAATTCCTCATCAGGTGTAAAGATAGCATGATTTTAAAAAGGTCTTGTTCAGTGCACTGAAAACCCATGCAGTTCATACTACTTTCTTGGGGTTAGGGGAGTGATGTATATTTCCAGTATAGGACATAAAGGATACATAAATATTATCAACACATATGATCTATTTGCAATTAGGGTCTGAAATTTTGTAAAGTATCAAATTTATTATAAAAAGTATAGCAATGAAATTATCATCTTAATATCAAAATAAGATGTATAAAACAAATTAGATTCATTTCTGAAGCATATTTTTACAAAGATGCTTTTAAATTCTAAATCTGATGAATGTAGAATACAACTTAACTTTCATAAATTCTATAATAGTTTTAGAAACAAGCATTACTTATAAGATGCATTAACTTCAATGAAGATTCAAGTTGTGATAGCTAATGTATAATACTCAAATTCCAGGAGACTATTAGTCTAACCTTGTTTATTATAAAATGAAAATAAAAATATTACATGTGAATACATTTTCATTTTATTGGAGATCTTATGTACACACACCACAATCGCACACACAAATGCACCTAGAAATGTGTGAGTCCAGAAATATTGAGGACATTCAAAGGTCAGAATAAGAAAAACCTATATAATTAATGACATAGTTTATTTTCTTAGCTACTCACTTCTTAAAAAGTAATTATTAAAATTAATTATAAGATAGTTTTAAAAGCAGTCATACAGTTCATCTTTATTGATAGTTTAAAAAATTCAGTACTATAAACCTGTTATACCAATAGTTTTGCCACTTCTCCTGTTTTGCAATATCCAAAAAAGGTGTTGCATAAACTAAAATGGTGCCCGTGATGATAGCCATTATCTGCATGTCACTACTGATTGTTTAAAATGTGACTAGAGATTTGCTGTAAGTGTAGTACACACGTTAGATTTTTAAGAAAATATGAAAACAATATAAAAAAGGAATATAAGTTTCTTATTGGTAATTTTACATGGATTACATTGAAATTAAGCATGGAGTTAAATAAAATGTTTTATTAAACTTATGTCACCTGTTTCTTTTTACTTTTTTAAATGTAGCTACTAGAAAATTTGAAATTACATTCATGGTTTGCATTATATATCCGTTGGAAAGCACTCTTCCAAATGTATACTTCCAAAAAGCCATATATTATTGCATTATGATACTTTTTCACTTAGTCTCTTTTATATTTTTAAATTGTATTTCTCTTTTTAGAGACATAAGAATACAATGTTAAGAAATTCAGTCATCATTTGTCATCAAAGTCGTACCAAACTAGGAGACTGTGCCTTGACCACTGCAATTCTCATCCTGCTGCTTCTCTACTTCACATCGTTCCATGAGCTCAAGATGTCTCCATGTCTGCCAAGAAGGCACACTCTGGTTTTCCTTGCTTTCACATTCTAGCCTTAGAATTTTGAAGTAAGTAAAAGAATTTCTTTTCTGTTTTCATTTCTTCCTTTTCTTCCCCGCTAACGCAGCAAACTCTACATACCTAATGACTACTTCCTATGGAGGGTGCTGCCTGTCTTCTTAGCTCTCCTAATGTGAAGGATCTTCCAAACAAACCCAAGAGCACACACAGCCAAAAAGGTTGTGAAACTGTCAAGCCCAGGATGTCACAGACTTATCTAGAGGCATTCACCTGAAAAAATCAATGGTTTCATAGTGCATAATTGTATTAGTTTCCTATAGCTGCTATAACACACTGCTACAAACTAAGTAACTTAATAAAAAATGACAGAAATTTATGCCTCTATGTTGTGACACAGTGTCCTACCCAAATTTCTTCTTAAATGCATGAATTGTTTTAGGTTGGTAGAAACCAAATTATATTGTAATTGTACTTATTTATTTATTGGACTATAAGCATAATAAATAATCATTATACAATGTCTAAGATATACAGCAAAGCAGAAAAATGCCATCAGTGCTATTAAGCAACTATAACCACTATCAATTGTTTATAACTAATATTAAGTAGAGTATAAATGGTAGCATTGAAATAGGCTCCACTTTGAAATTTTAGAGGTTATTTTTGTTAAAATGAATGGCATTAAAAGTCATTGTAATATATTCAAATGGCTATATATTTGGTTTATTTAGAAGAAATAAAATCAAATATATTTTCATACATTTTGTTTGCTTAAAGTGTAAGAACATAGAATAATGCCATTTTTTAAATAAGAAAAATTTATTTTTAAATGTCAAGAGATAGAATGCCAAAATTGTGTTTAATTAGTAGGAAATATAATTTTTGTCATGAAAAAATAAAAGAGGCAGTGATCATTTATGGGAATAAACAAGGTAGTGGAAAGTGGCTTAGCCTGTACAGAGCTTCAGCAGTTGCCTGTGTTGGCTTATGAAAAGTTTTATTTACTCAAGCTGAATTTGAATAGATGAGTGTTCCATTATTAAAAGGTGGTTAATTGTATCCTATCTATTTCCAAGGGATTTAAATTAATTAAATAAATGTTTAATTCATTTAAATTTAATTACTATCTAGCAGCTAGAAATTATTTAAATCAGCAGTATTTTTTTTTTACTTTACATAATTGTTTATCATATTGCTAATCTTTATCCCACTATTAAGAAAATTAGAGGGCTAAATTCTGAGTAAGAAATTAAACTATACACTTTCTATAAAGCACATATGGATAAATCCTACAGATCTAAATTTCTCTTTTGTACAACTGCAAAATCAGCTGGGAAAAAATCAATGGTTTCATAGTGCATAATTGTATTAGTTTCCTATAGCTGCTATAACACACTGCTACAAACTAAGTAACTTAATAAAAAATGACAGAAATTTATTGAATCTAAGTTCCGGAGACCAGATGTCTGAAGTCAAGTTTTAATAAGGCCATAATGCCCCCAAGGGTTGACTCTGTGACTGGTTGGGGAGCGGTGAGCACACAAATTCCTTTCCTTTTCTAGCTTCTGGTGACTGCTAACATGTTTTGGTGCTCCTGTGCTTCTGCCCACGTCACTCCAGCCTCTGCCTCTGTCTTCACATTGCCTGTTCCTCTGTATTTCTGTCAAATCTCACTTCATGTGATAGCACACAGAACCCACCTGGATGATTCCTCCTGTCAAGATCCTTAATGTTACCACAACTGTTACCATGTAAGAAAGTAATGTCTTCTGCCATATAAATTAATATTTCTAGATATGGGGAATGGGAGGCGAACATACCTTAGACTAGCCATTTTTCTGCCTATCATAATAGGCAGAATAGAATAGAAATAATCTAACTGCAATATTTAATTTTTTATCTGTCAAGCTGTTCACAGCTTTGCAGTTTAAATCATGTGTTTGATGAACTTTTCCAAGCTGATCTTCTCAAGTATCAAGTACATTTAGGGTTTAAGAGCAGTGTATTTCACTTGTTTTTGACAAAATTTTCAGAATTTTACTTCTATAGTCTAGTAAACCTAACAGTTTTAAAGATTTTTATCAACAAACATTCAGATTCATATATTTTACATATAGGACAATAACTATAAAATAAAACAAAATTTCACAAGACATAGTTAACAAAATATTATATTTTAATGCTACTTCTAGGCATGATATCTCTGGGGTACATTATTAGAGTATCTATGACAGCCTAGAAGCTATTATGAAATTATTAAATTTTACAGTCATCACCCATTTCTATTACTAATTACCACTCCAGTAAGGAAAGTGTACTATCACCTCATAAGAAAACAATTAAGAAAAACATAAACTTAGATGTGAAAAAAAAAAAAATGATTCTCTTTTTAAATTTTTTCATTTGTTCTAATTAATTGTACATAACACTAGAGTGCATTTATACATTTTGATAGATCATACATAAATACAGTGTATCTCTCATTTTTCTGATTATACATGTTGCAGAATCACATTGGTCATGCAGTCATACGTGTACATGAGGTTAATGTCTGTTTCACTCTACTATCATGCCTTTCCCCGTACACCTTTCTGCAAAAATACTGTAACATAGAAAGGTCAAGGTAGAAATATTGAATTACAACCAAGTGATCTTGACAAATAATATTTAGAAAGTAAAGTAACAGAAATGCACACATTCTACATTTGTATCTTTAAATGATCAATATTACTATAAATCTTTTTAATAGCTAGAAATAGAAATTAAAGATGAAGCTGAAAAAGATGGTAAACAGGGCCTTTAGCAGCCAAAGGAACATTTGCGGATGTCAACAGCCAGAGGATTTGAATTTCAATGACCAAAAGGAGAAAAAAAAAAAAAAAAAAAGCTTTTACACATTTGGGAGTAAGAATAAATTCAAGACTCTCAAAGGGAATTACAAATATCTGTCCAGAGGGGAAAGTCAATGAGTCATTCAGAAAGCTATCTATAGCTTGAGCTCTGGGTAGGAAAAAGAGCAACTCTCCAGTGATTATGTATAAATAATAGCCTACACTCAGAAGAGACTCAGAGCACAGACAGGATTGTCTGCAGTTACATAATTCTTGAAAATACTAGAAAAATTTTTGTTCTACCTATGCGGGTGATGGGTGAGAGTGCAGGTTCATTTCAACTCATGCTTCAGAGTCCCTGCCTGGTGTCTGGGGAGTACTTAGGAGGATATCCATAGACATGCACATCTGTGCTGCAATAATGCATTTTAGTGAAATCTGAAAATCCAACGCATCTCCTACATGAACAGAACACCAGCCAGTGGTGCTAAGGAACCCTGGAAATGTATTTGGAAAGGTCTGTTCCACACAGTAACCCTGGATAATTAAAATGCTTCTCACATTAATTTTTTTTTTCCTAGCAGCATCTTTGTGTTTTATACCTTTAGCCTCTGTAGTACCAAAACAGACTTCTAATTGTTCTCCTGGTTTACTAATACCTCTCTCCTTTCAACCTACTTCCATCTTTCTCTGTCTGGTTTGTTCTCCTAAAACTCTTACTTCTTCAGGTCGCTCTTGTTATTCAAAAGCCTTTATTTTATGCATTATCTATAAAATATGCCAAATCGTATGAATATGACTTCTGAAATGCCTTAGACTCTCAGTGGTTTTGTCTATGTCTCAGTGATCAGGAATAAACCCCTGACTCATACTGTTTGATCAGTTATCCTGAGACAAGATCTGAAAATATATCACATTATTTTCCCTGCTTAGAATGATTACTCCTACTTACTCTCTAACCATGACCAGAAAATCCTCCCTCCCATTTAGCTTCTGTATCTGTTGGAAAATAACCATTTAAATATATGGTGGTAGATAATAATATATATATATAAATTATTTTAATGGATGATATTTGTGACATAGTTCATTAATATTATAATTCCACTCTTGCTTTTTTCCAAATTATCCCATCTCTGACATAAAAAATTCCTCATAATAAATAAATCATAGTTATTCAAATATTTTATTTTAAGTGATTTAACTATGCTATTTATCACCACAAAAGCAACCAGCATAGTATTTCATATAGGGTAAGTGTACAATAAAAATATTCATTGGATAATATCCAATGAGGATATTCTGAAAAGTACTTATTCAAGAAGTAGATTATTTTTGGTAAAATGATAGCCAGTGCAAAGTCCTAGGTTTATAAGTAAAACCAACAGAAGCCTTTTATCTAACTTAAATAGAAAGAAGTGGATTAGAAGGTGTTAGGAAGCTCCAGGAGGCTTAAGAAACTAGATTTTGATACTAGAGAGCAAGAAAGTAAGGCCTCCAGTGGAAAAGTCCACTCACAATATAGAAGTGGAGGAAACTCACTCCTGCTGCTTCATTTAATCTCAGCACTTGTGATGCAAGAGCTGGGCCTAAAAACCTGCGTGCTTGTCACCATGCTTCTAAAAGCTGATCTCTGACTTTTTCCAAATATGCTGTAAGAATAACCAATGAGCAAAATTCAGGCCATCATCAAAATTAAAACTTTTACAAAAGATTTCAGAAGAAGGAGTCTTTAATTTTCCCAGCCTCTGCTGTCAAGTTAGAAGCATTAGGAAGAGGCGTTGATCAATAAAATCTGCAGTATTTAACATACTCGGAGGTTGTTTCCTACCGTGATAATAATGTTTATATTTATAACTCTGTAAAAATAAGTAAATTCAGTAAGCGGGGAATATACCTGAATATACCTAAATTATATCTATCAGTGATAATTCAATTATTCATTATCTCATATAATAGAAAGTTGTGTTTATAGTATGATTTAAATATAATGAATTAAAGTAAAACAATTATTGGTTGAAAGAATCTACAAATTCTTTCACTACTGGTGATTTAATGAGAATTAAATTAATTAATTCTCAGACATCCTTTAATTCATGTTGTCCTTAACACCATGCTAATATTTTTCTTATTTACCATTATCAAAAATCCAAATTGTCTTTACTTTACTTGTATTATGAGGTTAAAACACTGGCCTGCAAGAATTTTTAATAGTGGATGTATTGCAATGTTACAATTCTCTCAAATTTGCAAAGATACTAAAGCAACAAATTGCAGTTTAATCAAGAGATATAATAGAAAAATGTGTTCATATATTTTAATCTCAAATGAGAAAATATTATTTCCCTTAAATGGAAATATTATGTGTTGAGTACTAAACTAACACAAAGGTATTAACCAGTAAAGAGTTAAATTGTTTTCTTTTGGAAGTAGTAAGTCATTACTTTGGTCTAAGGGAAAACAATGGCATTAAAATACTATTTATTCATTCATCAACGATTTTTTTCCAATGGCCTATAAATTCTAGATACTCTTGGATATTAAAAAAAAAAAAAAAAAGTGGATCCATTCCAGAGGAATTTAAAGTCTAGAGGGAAAACTAGTCTCAAATCTATTAATTTTGACATAGAACAGGAGCTGGAAAACTTCAACCCCTGGGCCAAACCTAGTCCCAGGTATATTTCTGAATAACCCTCAGCCACAAATGATCTTTACTTTTTAAAAGACTTTTTAAGAAGAGGGATATGCAAAAAAACAACCCCCCCCAAAAATAACCCAAAAAAACACATGATCTGAAAATTTTAAAATATATACTATCTGCTCATTTGCAGAAAAAGTTTGCTAATATTTCAGATGCAAAATAAAGATTGATCGCTTGGGAAAAAGAAACAGCTGTAGAACCTAAATTGATCTAGAAAAATTACTTAATAATAAGTAAACTTTGTGAAAGGAAGTCTAAGGAACATCTCCAGGAACAGAGAACAACATGCAAAAAGGCTTAGATGGAGTGGTGACAGGAGACAGAATAATAAAATGTCCAGATGGCTCAAACAAGAATAGAAAGGAGAAAGATGATTGAAAATAAAAACAACACATCACAGCAAAAATTCTGAAAGTCAAAGACAAGGTGAAAATATTTAAACTAGCAAGAGAAAACCCTCATTGTGTATAGTTAAACCCCCAAAAGATTGACTGCTAATTTCTCATCAGAAACAGTAACTCTAGTCATAAAATACTAAGGATAATATATTCAAAACATACAAACAAGAACTCTTATCAACTACAAATCCTGCACATAGCAAAGGTATCTTTCGAAAGTCAAGAGGAAATACATACAATTCTGCTATTTGTTGCTAGCATACACTCCTTAAAGAAATACTAAAAAAAAATTCTTGAGGTTGAAAGCAAGCAACTCTAGATAGTATGGTAATTTGAATCAAGAAAGATCAAAAAGTATCACTAAAGGCAAGTATGTAATTAGAAATGATTTTTCTATTTATCTTACCCAATTTAAAGAGTGATGGTGTAAAATAGTGTGTTTATAAGGTTGTAAGCTGTGTAACATAGAATTGTAAAATATCTGTGAATAGAAGCATACGATGGCAGATGGGACAACCCAAATCTAAGGAGTAAATGAACAGGACTAGAAGTGAGAAATAAGAAGATAATAAATGTAACAAACATTATAAAAATAATTTGATTACCTTTTTCTATTTGTTTAAAAGATGAAAGTTTATAAAATAATAGTGCACTGTTAATTTGTATTGTGTGCATACATATATGTATATATATATATAGATATATATATATACATAGATCCATGCAGTATTATGTTATGTAGTACATAATGGGGGAAACGGAAAAAGAGTTATATCAGTACAATATTTTATATTTACCTGAAATCATGCTACTAAAAAATTAAAAGCAGATTCAGCTTAGTTGAGATACATATGCTATGTCATAGAGCAATAATTAAGGAAGTAAAAAAATACAATTGAAGTCATTAAAGAAAATCATATGTTACATTAGAAAATACTGACTTCACGAAAGAGTCCAGTAAATGAGGAAGGAAGAAAAACAAAAAAATCATAATCACAGGCATGTGATCACCAGCACCCCCTGCAACATCTGATTCTGGGATGCTTGAGTGTCCCTTGGGACTCTTTTGTTCCTCAGCAGAATTTGTTAATCTGTAAGAGACTGAGGTAAAAAAAGTGTTGGAATTTAGAGCCTAGTACTTCAAAATTTCTTTAGATAGAGCTTTAAAATACATGTTCTGTGGCTAGTAAACATTACACTTTTGATCTGAGATGACTAGATATCTTTTTTTTAACTATTATTATCATTCTTATCTTCACATATTTTGTCTTTTAGAACTGAATTGATTGCTACCACTTTTTCAGATTATCTGATTATCATATTCGCCATGTTAAATTACATCTGAAGAAAAATGGAGCCTACCAACATGAGCAAGATTAAAACAAAAGAAAGACACAGAAATACTACATGTTTGCTAAGTTAACTTACCATTTTTTAATACATATGCTACATATAAGAACCGGTTGATTACTAAGATAAAATGGTTGGTATTTTCCTGAGCGTGACCTCTTGAAATACCACCTGGGGAAGACTTTGGATGGGATACAAACTGGACAGGCCAAAATTACAAGCAACATTGTACACATCCATGATAATCAGGTTTCCTGGGTGCATGAAGCAAAGAAGGAGGACTTAAGAAGTTAACAAAGGAAATAGATTCAGCAACAAGTTTTACTTATTTCAGAGACTGCAAATGATTAATCTGAAACTCTATTAAGCTTTAGAATAATTAACCAAATCCCTACGAAACTCGTCCAATATATATTCCTAAAATAAGATCAAAACACACATAATTATGTTTTGGAAATCATACTATAGCTAATTGTAAACCCAGATAATTAAATTGTGATTTGAGCTATAATCTATTTTTTTCTGGTAATAATTCAAAAATAAATCTTGAATAAAGTCAAGAAGTATTATATCTGTGGCTCCTCTTTGATATATCAAGCTTGTCACTATCATAAAAGAAAATTACATTACATTGACAGGACTTATTCTTCACTAGGTATGTTTATTTATAAGAACCATAGTATTTCAATGATCAAGTGAAATTGTCATTGTTCCTTTAAAAGAACAAATGTTTTCTAAAACTGCATAAGTACCACATATCTGTAGGTTTAAAAAGCAGTGAAAAAATATTTTTTACTTTTTAAATATAATCTTAGATTGTTGGATGGAACAGCTAGTTTAACAAATAACACTATTACTTTCCAAGGAGGCACTTATTGAAAAGAAAAACGACATTCATCTTAGAAACAATTGTATGCCTAATAACTTTTTTTAGTTATTTAATGTCAAATGTAAGTATTTTAGATTGAGAAACATTATTATTAGTATCCAAATATGTGCTTCTTAATCTATTTGGTTACTAATAAATGCATAATCTTCGATATTTCTTCCCTCTCTTTTAATCACCTTAAAATATAATACAATAATATATTGAGAAGGCTGAGATATAATTTTTTGTATGAAATGACCCTAGAGGTGAGGTAAAAAACACAGTTTGATATTTCTTATATAAGAGGGAAATCCATAATGAATCCAAGATATCCATATTTTTAAAAATTTCTATGTAATAAATATGCTGAATTTTGAAATGCTACATTCCCTTTTGCTATATAAATCAGTTTACTACTTGTCTTCTGTATGTATTTTTGACTAAAAATGATATTTACACCTTATTAGGAAAAATATGTCATGAACAAAAATATGAATATTCATTTTTTATAAGCAAAGAGTAAATATATGTATGTGACTAAATACAGGTTAAATGCCAGATTTCAAAGGAATGATAAATGAAATATAAATGTAAGCACTGGAAGAAAATTTGGAACACAGTCTCACAAAATCTATAGTTTATTAGAATATCCCTGTTCTTTGAATCATAAACTTGCAGCTAATATTTACTGTTTTCCAGGTTTAAAAAATTCTCTGTCCCAAGCAAAGCTCAATCTCACTTTCTTGTTGAACAGTAACTCCTCTGAGGACATATTAGCCAGAATTCATGACTTGTTAGCAGTGTTATTGTTACTAGAAGAGTCTGGAATTTGTAACTCAGACACTTGTTTTTTTTTTTTTTTTGGTATGACTAAGGATTAAACTTGTAAGCATTCCACCTCCAAAATATAGCCTGGGCCCCCTGTGCTTTTTTCTTATCCAGATGGATCTATAATTTGTGACCCTTCTGTCTCAGTTTACAAAGAAGCTGCGATTATAGGCATGGTACCACCATGCCCAGTGAGATGCATTTTTTTAGAACTTTAATCTCAAACAATTTAGAAATACCTTTACTACAATTATGCCTCTGTGGGCTTTGGGCAAAAGTGTTTCTTTCAAAAGTTTCCTTTTCCATTATAGTGAAGGTACTGCCCTTCTTCTGTCTGAGGAGAAGAGAGAGGCAAAGTACAGTTCTCTCAGTTCTTTGCAATTGTTTTTTTGTGTGGGCATAGTGGATCCCTTACTGAAGCAAACCCACAGAATTGACCCACCCCACACTTATCCTTCTGTTGATCAGTTGGTTTCCACAGGTAGACAAATTGTGCATCAGGACTCTATGAACTTAAGCTTTTTGTGTATGCATACCTTGGGAAATCCAAACATCCTTGTTATGCCAGATATTAAAAATGTGGACTCTTTAGTGCTATTTTCTCCTACCTATGCCTTACTTATTTCTCTGTACAAGTGAACATCACTAATCTGATAATCTGAATTCCAAAATACTCCAAAATTCAAGAAAATTTCACACTTGACCTCAGATGACAAATTGCAATAAAACTACAGAGACATTAAAATATTGTACAAAATACAGTTATACATATACCATTATACATGAGGTTTACATGAAATATAAATGAATTGTGTGTTTAGATTTGGGTCCCATCTCTAAAAATATCTCCTTATGTTATGTAAATATTTCATAATCTAAAAAAAAAAAAAACTGAATCTGAAAAACTTGTTCCAAGCATGGTGGCTAAGGATATCCAAACTCTAATTATTTTTTTCCACTGATAATATACATATAGCACAGATGCTGATTAGCCTCCTTTCTTTTTAAGTATTTGTCCAACCAGGAGGAATAAATGGCTGTAACCATCCATTGCATTTTTTCTTCACAGATTGGCCCCTGTTTGGGACTGTCAGGGCAAGACTAAAGGATTAGTACCAGCAGGGGAGATGGAGGAATGTGGAAGGAAGGCTAGTTCTGAAACCACTCCTCTGTTCAGTGCAGCACGATTATCAGTAGGACACAGATGTAAGCTGAACACCCAAGTGAAAAGTAGTCACTAAGCAAATTAGGGAATACCTATACTAAGAAATACTATTTCAAAATGTTGAAACTTTTAAGAATTACAAATTCCAATAATAAAATGTTATGTGAAGAAAATTATCTAAAATTGAATTAAACTCACCATGACCTGGAGGAAATTTTTTCCATTTAAGAAGCGGAATTAGCTCATATATGGATAAAGTAGGCCACTCCTTATAATAAGGACACTTACGGATTAATTTCAACTTTTGTATTTTTTCATATTTTATTTTTTCCTGAAAAAAGGATGTTATTATCAAACTTCCAATATGAGGAAATTTAAAAAGAAACAAAAAAATAGCAAATTGACAAATGGCAGAAAAAGAAAAATAAACTCAACACGAATGTAAATTAGTGTAAAATACATTTGAATTATATTGGGCCATCATTCCATGACCACATAGCCAAATTGCAACATTAATCTCCAGACCTGCTTACTAAATTATATTTTCCCATTTTTCCTTCATACTATTTTAATACTTGTATAAATGTTAACATTATTTAAAGCCCTGTCATATTCAAAACTAAATTCAAAAGTCATACTTAATAATATCAACTCTATGATCATGATATTGGGAAAACAGGATGAGCAAAAAATTTTTTTAAAGCCAGACACTCTGATAATTGAAATAAATTGATGCCAGGTATTTAGAGTGAAGTTGAATTGTGAGAAAGTCATCTGTACCACTCATAATGGGACCGCTATATCAAAAGAAATCCCCATTTAGAGACCCAAAGTGAGAAGATGGATACCTCCCCATCTCCATCCAACGTGAACCCCTAATTTGCCAGAACCCTGCGGGACCTACTGGGGATTAGAGCCTGTCAGGAAAAACTGGGATAGCAGGACTAGTGGGACCTCCCAGTCCCATCATTTAGAAAAGCTTTCTCTGCCATCCAGGGATAGAGAAATAGGAGAGAGAAAAAAATTTTAGATTTGATTAGAAAAAAAATTAAATTATTAAATTTACTAAATGAGTTACCTTAAAATTGCAGAATTAAGTTGTAATTACCTATTTATTCATGTAGCCCTGAGTTTGAATATCAGTTGTAACTGTGGAAAAGCATGTCAATCTCTCTGAAGACTGAGATAGCAGAGACTTGGAGAGCAGTAATACTACGGTCTAATCATCTAGTATTCCTGGCACATGATATGCTGTTGATGCCCAAAACACGTATGAATGAATGAATTAAGAGTTTGAAAATCATGAAAACCCAAAGGGCACTCAAAAATACAAGTAAAACAAATGCATAAAGACTCTTGCTTTCATCTCAACCACTCATAACCAGCAGAAGCTGTGGAAGTGATGTTAATCAAATAAAGCACATTTTTATGACTTCCCAGTCAAGTCAAAATTTTGAAAAATTAAAAGATGTGGACATCATACCAATTTTAACTTTGCGTATTCCTTTGCAGGGATTTTAAGAATTTCACAATTGTCTTCCGTCACCACAGACTGTATTTCTAATTCCTTCTCAGGTGTAACTTCCAGTGATCCAAAAGTACTCAATTGTCCCAGCTGTAAAGATACCAGAGAAGATTTAAATTCTATTAACACTTGTTGATATAAAACGCCAAGGAGAGTGATAGGAACAGTCTAGGTGAGTCTGAAAAAGGAACTGTAGCTCAAGCTGCGTTCTATGAAAGACAGGGCTCCTGGTAGCCTTTGCATGGATGGGTCGTACTTCTCTCCAATATCACTTCCCTATAGTAAGAAAATTCTTTTATTCTTCCTCAGCATGAGCAAAACATCACAAGAAAAGATCTTTTTATTTTTTCACTAGTTTATTTTAAGTGCCAGGGTAATGGTTGTCACATAGTCACAATTCAATAAATTCTTGAGCCTGGCATTGTGCTGCACACCTGAAATCCCAGCTACTCAGAAGACTGAGGAAGGAGGATTGCAAATTTGAGGTCATCTTGAGCAATTTAGAAAGACTCTGTATTTAAAAAAACAATAACAAAATTTGTGAGGTAACCCAGTGGAAGAGAGTTTCCCTAGCATGTGTAAGATTCTGAGTTCAACTACCAGTACCACACACATGCAAAAAGAAAAAATAGATTAATATTTGAGGAAAGAATAAAGATAAATCACACAAATATGCATGTTCTTTTTTATTGTCCTCATATGTTGGAATGTTACTAATAACAAGACGAATGTAGTATTATGCAGTGAAAAATCAATGGCATATGTATGTATTCAATGTAGCGCTTCTAGTTTAATGTGTGAAAGATAAATATTAAGCATGGAAAAATATTGCCACTAGAATACTTACTGAAATTTATCATGATATAAAGAGATAATATAAAATTACATAGAGGATCTATATTATTCATGTTAGCCTGGAGAAAACTGGAGGACATGTGAGGGATGAGGGGCATATTAGTATGAGAGTGAAGGAGCTTCTTAGGGAAATGTTAAATCAATATGGCTGTCCAAGATGATATCGGAGGACATTTGCTCTTCTGCTTCAACTGCACAGAAAGACTGACTATTTTTCTTTTCAACAAAATGTATAACTGAACTAGAATCTATAAGCTCAGGTATAAAGAAGAAATTAAAATTGTTAAAATCATTACTGAACTCAGAGTGATCCACAGACCTGGGTTCTGGGACTTGCCATACATGTAGGAACAGGGAAAAAGACTCAGGAATTGACATGTATGTAGGAACTTACCATACATGTAGTTCTGGGACTTATCATACATGTAGGAAAAGGGGAAAAGACTCAGGATGATGCAAGGTAAGCCTCCTGGCCTAAATCCTAGTACTTTGGAGGATGCACACAAACATGTGAAATGGAGACAAGAAAAACTCCATCCATATTCTATGCAAGTCAAATATAGGTTTTTTTTTTTTTTTTTTTTTTTTTTTTTTTAGCTGAGAAACTAGGCAGCATTTCCACAAAATCAGAAATCTAGTTTTGCAATTTATATGGGTGCTGAGTATACATTTGCATGCAATACAGGATCCAAAGCTGAAAATATATTGTAAAGCCTGGTATACAACTAACTCCTAGGATTCAGGATTGTAGAAATTTTAAACAATCCTAAAACACATAAGGAAAAACAAAAGACCCAGAATAGTCAAAGCTATCATAAGCAAAAAGAGTAATGCTGGGAGTACCACAATACAGGATTTCAAAATATTCTATAGAGCCATAAATAGAAAACAGCATGGTCCTAGCATAAAAACAGATATGTAGACCAATGGAATAGAACTGAAGACACAAATAAACGCAGGCAGCTGCAGTCATCACATTCTGGACAAGGGAGCCAAAAACATAGGTTGAGAAAAGATAGCCTCAGTAATAATTTAAGACCTGAAATTTTGCAAAGTTAGAAGAAAACATAGAGGAAATACTTCAACATGTAGGCAAGGGCAACAACTTCCTGAATAGAACTTCTGTAACTCAAGAAATAATAGCAAGTGCAAACAAATGGGATGGCATCAAATTAAAAACTTTGTGCACAGACTAAGGAATAATTGGCTGAGTGAAGAGAGAGCTTACAGAACAGAAGAAAATATTTGCCAGCTACCCTTCTGACAGAGAATTAATATCCAGAATGCATAAACAAAACAACACCAAAGAGACAATAATCCAACCAAAACACTGGCAAAAGAACTGAACAAACACTTCTAAATAAGTACAAATACCCAATAAGAATATGAAAAAAAAACACAACATTTTAGTCATCATGGAAATGCAAATCAAAACTACATTGAAATTCTATTTCACCCTGGTGAGAATGTCATTCATCACAAATACAAATAACAATAAATGATGCCAAGGATTTGCTGGTGGAAGGGACAGAGGATCCCTTATATGCTGTTAGTGATAATGTAAATTATTATAACTACCACGGAAATCAGTATGGGGACCCTCAAAAAACTAAAAATAGAACTACTGTGGGATTCAGTTATACCACTTCTGGATGTATATATTTGAAGAAATTCGTCAGTTTACTAAAGAGATATATGCATACCCAAGGTTTTCACAGCATAATTCAAAACAGCCAGGTATAGAATCATCTTGGTGCCTGTCAACAGATGAATGGACAAAGAAAATGTGGTATGTACACACAATGGAGTTTTATTCATCCATAAAAAGAATGAAACCATGTCATTTTCAGAAAAGTGGATGGAACTAAATATCATCATGTTAAGTGAAATAAGGCACTCAGAAACACAAATGTCTCGTGTTTTTTTTCTCACATGTGTAATAGAGGGGGAGGTGGTTGTTCAGGGTAAGGATAGATCAAGGAGGGTGGAAATGACCAAAATGTGTTATATGCAAGTGTGAATATTCCAAAATAAAACCCACTACCTGTACAGCTAACATGAACTAATAAACAATTTTAATAGTCTTGCATAAGCTTTCTTTGTTCAAATTACAAATTTAATAATATAGAAATTAGAATATTATGAAAATGAGAACAATGACAGAAAACAAAAAAGTGGTGAAGTGAGAGATATTTGCTTTGAGTATCACAAATACAAAGAGTAATACTGCAACTATCCAATAAAAACTAAAATTTGGCCAGGTGCAGTGGCACACACCTGCAATCCCACAGGCTTGGAGGTTGAGGAAGGAGGATCAGGAGTTCAAAGCCAACCTCAGAGCAAGGGCAAGGCGCTAAGCAACTCAGTGAGACCCTGTCTCTAAATAAAATACAAATAGGGCTGGGGATCTGGCTCAGTGGTCAAGTGCCCCTGAGTTTAATCCCAGTACCCAAAACAAACAAACAAACAAAAAAACTAAAATTTGACAAAGAGTAAGAAAAAAAGCAAAAGCAAATAATTATAAGCAGTAAAAAATATTAAATCAACGATTTCAGGGTGAAAAGAACCAAATGACTTACACAGAAAATATACTTTCTCATCCTCAGTAGGAAACTGAAAAATGTAATGAAATGTCATAATGCCACACATTTTTATCCATTACATTGAAAAAGACTATTCTGACCTTTGGAACTGGAAAATACTGTCATACATAACTCTGACATTGTAAACACCTTTAAAAGTGAGTTTTATGGTGCCACATGCCTGTAATCACAGCAACATGGGAGGCTGAGGCAGGAGGATCTCAAGTTCAAAGCCACCCTCAGCAACTTAGCAAGGCCTTAAGCAACTTAGCAAGACCCTGTCTCAAAATAAAAATAAAAAGGGCTGGGGATATGACTCAGTGCCCCTGATTTCAATATCTGGTACAGGAAAAACCAACAAACAAAAAAATATTTAAAACTGGGTAATGATCTGGAACTATCTACCTAAATTTAAAAGAAAAAATTATGTAATATCCCATTGAGAAACTCCTCTCATAGGAATCTATCTTACAGAAATAAATGCATTTTAAGTATATATTTACAAAAAAATTTATTGTAGCCCTTTCTCGTGTCCCCTAATTGGCCACTTGGTTTGATGTATATACGAAACATTTATTCAACCAAGTCAAGTCATAAAATATTTTTTAAAACGAGTGACATCTATGATTAGCCTGGAGGAATTCTTGTGATGAAAACAAGGTAGTAGGTGAAAAATTATGTTAAAAATTTTTTTTTTATAAACTTAATGGTTACCAAATCATCTCTTCACATAGGTGCATGGAATGTTGGATATTTTAGTTGTCAGTTAGAGAAACCGGCAAGTATGCATACCAGGCTCAGATTCACATGCTCAGGGGAAAGAAGTGAAGCTGAAATGGCACATTATTAAATTTTTCTTTAAACTTTCCTGCATTTTTTAATGACAATGGAGAATGTGTAGAAGACTTGTAAGTTTTAGACATTTACTAAAAGCATATAAAATACAATTTCAAAACAGTATGCTCTGTATTTTCCATCCATGTGTTCTCTCTCTTGATATTTTTATGCTGTTAGATAAAATACTTCAAATGATATACATCAGATGTTTGTAGTTGTCATCTTTGGAAACTGCAGATAATTATCATTGTCTACTTTATTACTTTATATGTCTGTGTTTTCTGAATTTTTCAGCACATATAACAACTTTTAAATCAGACAACCCTATAAATGTATTAAAATGACTTACATCTCCATCTTTCTCAACTTTTTGGAAAATGCTGTTCATAAAAACTATAAAATAATCCTATTCTGATGGGGATCGTGGGTAGATATGCACAAAAGGAACATTTCTCTCTCTTCTTAGTTCTCATGTTATTTGACTAAAAAATAAATTGATGGTTAACTTTATTGAAAAATGATGTCTGCTCATGCTTAAGAGTTTTTAAACTGACCCAAATAATCTTTTTCTGAATAGAGGTGACAAATCTGTAAAGATATCTTTTGTATAAAATCATCTTGAGGTTTGTTTTAAACTGACTTTTATAAAAATAAACTTATCTGGAGAACAGAGTACAGAAGAATTTTATATTTTTTTCCCTTTGTATTACGTTTTCCATTGCCTCTAGCTTCCAGGCATTTACACATTAGGCAAGATCAATAACTAAAATTAGAGCTGCTATTTTTAAACCAAGGAAAGGTCTTGATCTAAATCCTGTGGAATAGAATTCTTTTTTTCTAAGAGGCTGAAGAAGCAGATGGAGAAAATACAAAGCTTCTCTAGATCACAAGCTTATAACCTAGGTCTATGAATAGACTTTGGACTTCTAAAAGATGACCAACTTCTGTTATTCTGTAATTTGTGATTATTTGTAATTTTCCATTTTTCTTGAGCAAGTTTCTGTATCTTTCATTATAACCTCAAAGTTGTCTGTGTCCCTGAAGAAGATTAATAAGTACTGCTCCAGAGAGAAAAATGGGACACATTTCCCCCAGGATTGAGACCTGTAGTGGCTTTATTATTATGGGTAGTGCATTCTCATAGCCAAAGAATGACATACCATGAACAAGAGAAGGGAGAGATTGCATTTTATAATATTTCAGATTCTCACAGGGAGTTTGGGCCATAATGAGGCTAAAAAGTGATATCTGCAAGATAGGAACGGGGATTAACTAGATATGAGGACACCTGATACAGTCCATTGGCTGAGGGATTGGCATGTGTGCTCAAATAGGAATTCTTGGATATATTCATTCCAAATCTTTACACCAAGTCAGAGAGTGATACCTTTTCAATTACAGAAAAAGAATTGATCTTTCTGGAGTTTATGAATAAATATGTACTTTCTGGGTAAAAAGAACTAGTCAAGTCAACTTATACATATAAACCAATAAATTGCTTATAAAAATTGAATAATCATGACTTCCAATTATGTCCCCTATGCATTTTGGCAAAAAGAGTATAGATACCATAATGGATACAAGAACCAGAAGAAGTTCTTTTCAGTTCTCTAAAAGAGAGTGGTCTCTTCAGACATTCTTGGGACAGTTCTGTCTCTTGCCTGAAAGACCCAGTACACTGACTACTCTGAATTTTACCCATGTTCAAGATTCATCTCATGTTCCTTCTCTTTAAAAGAGCCACCTCATTCACACCATTCATCTCTAAGATTTTGAATAAATTATGCAATCTATTTTTTATTCTGTAACATGATGTGTTCTCATAATTTAGTGCTCTCTGAAAAAATTAGTGACTAGTTTCAAGACCAGTATTATTCTAATCAAATGTCTTAAAGTTTGAAAACTAGCCTACTGATTAAGTTTTAAATTTGGTATACAGACATTCTGATGCCTAGGTTAATTCCTTGCTTTGAAAATTTCTAAAACTCAGTTTATGCCCATTTTTAAAAGATTAATTTTTAAAGATATTATATGCACACTTAAGAGGAATATGCATTCTAAATGTATTGTTTGCAACATTGAATACAGGTGTGCTAGGTCAAGTCTAAATTGTGTTGTTCAAAATTTTTGAATCTCTACAGAAAATTTTTGTTTGGTTCTTTATCAGTTATTCAGGATGTCCATTAAAACTTCCACTATTGTGATTTTTTTTTTTTGCTCCGTAATGTTCTCTTTCAGTTTTTATATGTTCTTATATTGTTATTTTGGTGTTTATAATAATGATTGTAAAATGCATCTATGCCTTTTTAAAGTGCCTTCAATCATTTCCTGCAAGTTCTGATCTACCAGTCCCTGCTCAATCGCTCATCCCTATGATGCTTACAAACTGACACATGTCTCTAAAGAAAAATAACAGGATGTACATGGCTCAGAACAATATATTTCCCTTCTGTCTTGAATTGTGACTCCTCAAAACCTGGTTCCCTTGTTCGTCGTTCAGTTATTTCAAACCCACTTTTATTGTTGTTCTCTGCATGAGGATTGGTCTGAGGCAAGCTATTTCATTGTGGCAAAATGCAAATTGATGTCCAGGAGACTGAAGTGACTAAGTTCCTTTAAAACAAGATTTCCTGCCATGCCTATTGCCTAAACTTCTTTTTTTTTTTTTTTTTTTTCTCCTGCATGAAGGGAGTAACACCATCATTCAGAATAAGCAATCAGACAATGGTAACCAAGCCTTTCTCATAGAGAGTAAGAGAAAGGTAGAGTGTTTGGTATGGTATCACAAACTTTCAAAATAAATTAGTGTCCATGATAACAAAAGCTATTTTAAAGAGTCCCATCCTGGTTTTTACTTTCTTTTTACCAATAATAGAAACACAAGAAAGAGGAATCCAAGATGACAGCATCTTAACAGAAGGAAGGAATTAATAAAGTGCAAGGAAAAAGGCAAGGGATACATGCATACACTTCTTCATTAGAGTTGAATAGCAAGTCGATTACTATTAATGTATTAATAACAATCTCCAATGCCTGTACTATTAATATACATAAGATATCAATTATGCTAATGCAAATATTTGGTCCTGATTGCTACTTTCTGTATTATATTTGTCAGAGATGTGTGTCCTGGTTTTTTCTTCCTTGTCAAGTCTTTTGAAAGTTTTTCAAAGAGCTCTGATTTTGCTAGTTCATATAAAAGGTATTTCCAGGAGTGCAGGAAAGGGGGTAGATCAACAAAAAAAATAGTATTTCTATGAAAGCACCTGGAGAATTCATAGAAAACATACTGCCAGCATAATTGCCATGGTCACATTACTTACAAAGTAAGTTCTGAACAGTTCAGTCTCCTGCATTATATTAGCACGTAAACTTGGCTTCACCGATAACCAAGAACTGAATCTCAGCTGCATCTCAAAGATTCCATTCTGCTTTTTTTCTTTTCTGTTTTTCTTTTTTTTTATTGTTTCAAAGAGACAAAACCTTCACCATTAACTGGAACAATAGACCTCTTTTCTGTTTCAGTAGACTGGGCAAATCACTTTGTTAGCAAGATACAATGTTTTTATCTCTATGTCCCCAACTGATCCTAATTGAATAAAATTAGTTGTGAGGGAATCACCTAGCATGATGCATCACTTTCATGAATTTAGTTTGGAAAAATTAAATTTTCAATTCAACTATGTATATTTTTAAAATTAAATCAATTCATTAAAAACAATATCTGAGCACATAAAATGTATTTCATAATTTTCCAAACATTCTGCTCAATCAAAAATGCTCACTAGTTATGTAGGAGAAAAGTCACTTTTCATATGTTGAATTTTTTATTTTTATGTTATTAGGAATAAATTAATCACTGGTATGTAGAAAACTGATTCCACAGTCTATCATTGGAAATAGACACCTCAGCATACTATTTTTAGAATTACTTTTCCATACCTTGATATAAGACTGCAAAAACTATAACTATGTATGTAGTACATTCATAATAAATTAAGGAAACATAAGAACTAAAAAGTCTTTCTATATTAATGTGAAATTTAGTGTCAATTAAAGAAAGTTATTGCTGTCTACTTCAAATAATCATAAACTTTAAAAAATTGGCATGTAAAAGTCATAAAAAAGTAATGGAGCATATGCTGAAATGCATACTTCATATGTGTTCATATTGCAAGTGCTCATCACGTGTTCATTAGCTATTACATTCACAAAACTTAATGCACCTTAATGAACTAACAGTTTTCATTTATTATATGGCTTATTTATAAATTGACTTCTCTGGTGTGATTTGAATTTTATATAAAAAGATGACACATTTAAGTTGCATTATATAGCAGACTTTCTTTTCCTTATAAACCAGAAACACTGCTTTTGACTTTATATGCAAAACAGAACATTCTCTCACATAACATTGAATTCAATGGCTCATATATCCATTTATTCTGAGTTTAATGTGTTCATATAAAGATGATGCAGCTGAATAAGCTTAGATGTAAAGTGAAATAACTGTGTCAGCCTAATTTCAATGTAAAAATGATTTAATATTTACATTTTTTACTTATATTTAAATAAATAATTTGAATTGCAGTTTATTCCCTTCCATATTCACAATTAAAGAGATATAAGCTTCTTAACTCTATTTTCTACTTTTCAAATTGCATAGCCATTTTTAAATTTTTCTATGTACAGAAGGCATGTAAAGATCATGATAAAATAAACCCTGGTACTCACTAACTGACTAAAGAAACTAAATTTGTCCCGTTCAGAGGGAGTTAGCCATTATTTTACTTATTAGAATATTTAACTTTATCTTAGCATGATTTTATGTAAATCTAAAATATCATATGATTTTACCTATTTCTCATATTATAAAAGATTAAAAGTTAACCTATGTTTTGCTGAACACTAACTTTTGAAATGAAATCATATTTTATTTCAGTAAAGTCCATTCACTTTTCACTGCTACATAACTATTCTTACTTATTCATTATTTTGTTGACATACATGGGTGTATTATCAGTATTTGGCTATGAAACAATGATGATATAAGCAGTAGTGTGCAGATCTCCTCATTTCATAAAAACAGTTTCTCTGAGACAGATGCCTCACAATACAACTTCTGCACGAATTTGCTATTCATACTTGAACATTTACTAACAAATTCTTTCCCAAAACATGAGGTTATATGTCTATTTATACCACGAATATCTGTTTCTTTAAAACTTCTCCAACATTCCAATCTAATTTTTAATATTTGCCAATTCGGTGGTAAGAAAAATCATTTGGTGAACATTTTGTTATCTATTTACATTTATGGTTAAATGAACAAATCATTTACTGAACATTTCTCTCATTGCTCAAGTGGTTGAACATCTTTGAATTTTCAGTTCCTTCATTGACAGTTTCTGTTCCGTAGGCTAGCCATTTATATTATATATATATATTTGTACCAGGGATTAAACCCAGTAGCACTTAACCACTGAGCCACATTCCCACATCCCCAGCCATTTTGTATTTTATTTAGAGACAGGATTCTTGCTGAGTTGCTTAGGATGTTACTAAATTGCTGAGGTGGGCTTTGAACTATTGATACTCCTGCCTCAGCCTCCAAAACTGGGATTACATGCATGCACCACTGAGCCAAAGCCTATTTATATATTTTGTATCTTCCTTTTATTTTCATTCTTGATTTTTAGATAACATATTATTAATATATATGCATATATTAATAGATAGAATCACAAATGCATATTGTATATTTCAATATATTAGCATATAAATATACATTAATCCTTTGTCATTTATTATATTGCAATTACATTTATCCAATATGTGTCTTGTGTTTTTACTTGCAAAAGATGTCTTGGATGAACCAAACCTTAAATTCAAAATGATCTTAAGCACATATTCTTGTAGTTTACGTCTGTTTCTTGTGTTAAAAAAGACACATTTGTTATCATGATAATCATGAAGAAATTCTTGCCACATGATCTTCTAAAATACTCGAACTCTTTCCTTTTACTTTAAAATTTATGATCCTAAGTTGATTTTTGTGTCCAGTATGACGTAGGCATGTAGTCTTACATTTTTTTTGTCTACAGTTTATTAAATACCCTGGTCCAAATTAACCAATCATTTCTTCACTTTCCCCTTTGCAAGTTATGTCACTGTTTCATGTCAAGTGTCTTTGTGTATATGGATTTAATTTTTGGATTTTCCTGGCTGCCACTATAGTCATCCATAAGCTACTAGTGCATGATATTAACTATTAAAAATTTATTTATGTATTGAAATCTGGTAGGACAAGTTCCTCTTCACCAGGTTCTTTTTTGGTCTCATCTAAGCTGCTCTTAGCCTTTGCTCTTTAGTATAATATTTAGAATCATCTTTTTCAAGTAAATTTCTTTCTAAGGAAACTCTTCAGATACTTTTTCATTGGAATCACACCACTTTGGGAAATTTTTCATCTTTATGATATTAAATGTTCCCATTCATAAATGTGATTTACCTATAAACCTTCTCTGATGTCTTTCAGCAAAAACATATGATGCTTTTCAAAAACTTCTAACACATTTTATATTTTCCTCAAGTACTCATTATTTTGTATAAATTGACTCTGGTTGTTAATCATACTTTCCAAGAAATCATTACCTCTCCTTCTACAAATTATTTATTTTATTAGATTAATTATTTTACTGCCAAACACTGTATTTATATTTTCCTGCTCAATAATTTGATTGTTTCCATTCAGAGGAGGGCGGGCAATCTTCTTGGTAAAAGACCAGACAGAAAGTATTTTTATGTTTGTAGGCCATTTAGTCACAACCATGCAATTCTGTCGATCTAACAGTCACAATCTATAGGAAATGAATATGGTGTACCCCAATCAATTTTATTTACAGAAAAATAGCTATGTAGTCTATATTTTGCTTGAAAGACAGAGTTTGCCAAACTTGAATCTAAAGCTTTATTCATGTAATAAAATCCTCACATTCTTTCCATCATTTACTTTTTTAACTTAAAAATGTACAAAATAATTGTGCCATAATTCTGTTTGAAATATGTTCTTTAATAGTTAACCTAAAATATTAGTGACATTTCATATGATACATTTTATAAAAAGCATTGCTAAGATTTGATATTTGCATACCTTAAAGCACCTCAGAAATTATAGCATAGCACACCAATAAAAAATTTTTTAAAACCAATACAAAAAAGACTAATGGACATGTGACTAAATGTGAACAGATTTCTGAGTGGTAGGATTATACATGACTTTTATGACTTTCTGCATATTCTAGTTTTTACAGGATTAATGCATGTATCACTTATATTCAACATAATGATGCTCTTTTTAAAAATTATAGTATTGGATTTTTAAAATAAATGTATTATCTTCAGTAGCAGTCCCTCTGTTCCTTATAATGTCTGACATTGAATTTTCTTTGGATTAGGAAATCCAATGTCCCAGATTGTTATATTTATGTGTCAAAGATAAATAAGATATGTTATGTGAATAGCCATTAAACTTTTAAGGAATAAAGTATCAATGTAAGGAATTTTACTTGCCTTTGTAAAAATTAGTGATACTTCTGTAACAGCATTTTGGCATATTGCTCTGTCAGTAATATAAGAAATTAAAATCCCATATGAAAATGCAGAACAAACTTTTTTGAGAAATAATTGCATCCCCAAATTTACATGAAAACAAGAATATGTGTGTGAGTATGCGTGTGTGTGTGTGTACATGTGTATTTTTACATGTGTTAGTTATGTCTTAGCTCTCTTTAAGGAACTATCCCCACCAGGCCCTGTAACAATGCCATAGTGAAACACTTCTTTTGTGGAGGGTGATACCTGGGATCGAACTGAGCCACATTCCTGGCCCTATTTTGTATTTTTATTTAGAAACAGGGTCTCTCTGAGTTACTTAGAGCCTTGCTTTCACTGAGGATGGCTTTGAACTCACAATCCTCCTCCCCCAGCCTCTTGAGCCCCTGGGATTACAGGCATGCACCACCATGTCCAGCAGTGAAAACATTTAATAAAAATTTTCTTAATTATTTTGAATAGTCTAGACAATTAGCAGGTATGTCATTAAGCTCAATTATGCATGTATGTTCCTAAGATTAGCAAAAGCAACTTCTTGAAAAATCACATGGAAAAAAAAATTATAAGAACTAGAAAATATTGTAATTACCAGCATTCACAGACAGATACATACACACACACACACACACACACACATACACAGAGCTTTAACACAAATAAAAAGCTTCTAAAGAGAAATATATTATGGTCATCATATTTAACATGGACAATAGAGTAAATATAAACATTTTCAATTGGAAGAAAGACCACTATATGTCACCATAATTTTGATGATTCTTTCCAGGTGATATGACATATGGAACACGTCTAAAAAGAGTGCTACCACACCCTGGGAAGTCCCTTTTCCATCTCAAAGCTGGGTGGTGCTCCCATCTTTTGTTCTTATGATAAACTGCACTCACTCTAATCATAGCATTAATCTGAAGCTATCAGCTGCCTTTCTGGCCATCACCCCCATATTATTATTATCATCTCTAAGGCAGAGTCTATTTCTTATTTTTCTCAAAGCCAAACACATAGGAGTTGTTTAGAATGTATGTAAAACTAACCTGTCCCTAAGAGATATACCAGAATATAGTCATTTTTTAGAACTGAGGAGGATATTTTAAAGTACTTAAAGATTTTCAGTGCAAACATGGTAAATGTCATGATCTATCTCAAAGCCGAACCAACTTATAATTTATATGACTGCTTTTGACCAGGGATTCTCAAAAGCAGATGCACTAGTCAGAGTCCTCCAGAGAACCAGAGGCAAAAGGGACAATGTCCATGGGCAGGAGAACATGTACGTCCTATCCAAATAGAGAAAGTTTACATTTTCTCCACCTTCTGGTTGTAGTCAGACTCCCGACAGACTAGATGTTGCCCACTCACCTTGATGAGGATAGATTCTCTTTACTCAATCTACTGATCCAAATCCTAATCTCTTACAGAAACAACCTCACAGATACACCCAGAAATAATTTTATCAACTATCTGGACATCTGTTAGTCTAGTCAAGTTGATGCATAAAATTGTCACATAAGGAAAAAATAAACAAATATATAATTAAAATGCAATGTTTTTAAAGAGGAGGAATCTATTAGAACCCAATCTCATGTTTTGACACTATACTTTTAGCTTTTTATTTTTTAATGATTTAGTGAAAACATAATGTTCTGACATCACATATCACCATATTGTGCTTTAACAAGAACCTATAAGGGACAGACATCAGGCTCAACCGATTGCAGAAGCCTGAGATCTCTGCACCTGGTACATTCGCCCTAAGTGCTCCAATGGAATTTCCGTGCAGGGGCAGCTGACACAGCCCAGAAGTGGGAGACCTCAGCATGTGGTAAGCAGGCACAGTGGACACTTAAGTTTCCCATTTGGGGAGGCTCAGCTCAGAGGCTTGGGTTCCGCCACGCAAAGTCCCATGAGTCTTCCAGGTCCAGGAGGCAGGCACAGAGACAGACATCAGGATCAGCCCGGTGCAGACACCTAAGACCTCTGCACCTGGTATGTTGGGCCTGAGTGCTCCTGTGGGACTTCCGCATGGTGGCAGCTGCCAGGAGGATGGCCCAGAGGCCCAGACATACCCTAGCCTGGCCCCAGCCCTTGATCTAGTGTTACTGAAGACTAGAAGGTGAAGTATTGGAAACCTGCAGGGACACCACAACTCTGTAGGGGGGAAGCTGCAATACCTCAGATTCTCACCGATAGAGAGGAAGATACATGAGCAACATGAGAAAACAGGGGAAGAAAGTGTCTCAAACAAACCTAGATGCTACATCAACAGAATCGAATGATAGCAGGGCAGAAGAAATGTCAGAAAGGGAGATCAGAGTGTACATAATTAAAATGATCAGAGAAGCAAACAATGTGATGAGAGAGCAAATGCAAGCAATGCATGATCACACCAATCAACAGTTAAAAGAACAGTTACAGGAAGTTAAAGATCATGTCATTAAAGAGATAGAGATTCTGAAAA
Organism: Glaucomys volans; assembly: GCA_020662805.1. Taxonomy (NCBI): domain Eukaryota; kingdom Metazoa; phylum Chordata; class Mammalia; order Rodentia; family Sciuridae; genus Glaucomys; species Glaucomys volans. The sequence continues at coordinate 872,961 of JAJEJO010000205.1, forward strand.
ACAAACAAACAAACAAACAAACAGAACTCCCATAAATGAAGGAAAAAATAAACCAAATTGAAAACTCAATAGACAGCATAACCAACAGGCTAGATCACCTGGAAGACAGAGCCTCAGACATTGAAGACAAAATATTTAATCTTGAAAATAAAGTTGATCAAACAGAGAGGATGGTAAGAAGTCATGAACAAAGCCTACGAGAATTACGGAATATCATGAAAAGACCAAATTTGAGAGTTATTGGGACTGAGGAAGGCACAGAGATACAAACCAAAGGAATGAATAATCTATTCAATGAAATAATATCAGAAAATTTCCCACATCTGAAGAATGAAATGGGAAATCAAATACAAGAGGCTTACAGGACACCAAATGTATAAAAGTACAATAGATCAACACCAAGTCACATTATAATGAGAGTACTTAACATACAAAGTAAGGATAGAATTTTAAAGTCTGTGAGAGAAAAAAATCAGATTACATTCATTGGGAAAATAGTACAGTTATCAACAGATTTCTCAACACAGACCCTAAAAGCAAGAAGGGCCTGGAACAACATATTTCAAGCTCTGAAAGAAAATGGATGCCAACCAATAATTTTATACCCAGCAAAACTTACCTTCAGATTTGAAGGTGAAATAAAATCCTTCCATGATAAACAAAAGCTAAAACAATTTACACATAGAAAGCCAGCACTACAGAACATTTTAAACAAAATATTCCATGAGGAAGAAATGGAGAACAATGTAAGTCAGATTAGGGAGGAACTACCCTAAAGGAATAGCCAAATAAAGGAGAAACCAAGTCAAGTTAAAAAGCAAAAACAAGCCAAAATGACTGGGAACACAAATCATATCTCAATAATAACCCTGAATGTAAAGGGCCTGAATTCATCAATCAAAAGACATAGACTGGCAGATTGGATTAAAAAGAAAGACCCAACAATATGCTGCCTCCAAGAGACACATCATATAGAAAAAGATACCCACAGACTAATGGTTAAAGGATGGGAAAAAACATGCCATGCATGAGAAGTCAGTAAAAAAGCAAGGGTTTCCATCCTCATATCAGATAAAGTGGACTTCAAGCCAAAATTAGTTAGATGGGATAAAGAAGGGCATTTCATACTGCTTAAGGGAAGCATAAATCAGCAAGACTTAACAATCATAAATATTTATGCCCCAAACAATGGCACATCCATGTACGTCAATCAAATCCTTCTTAATTCCAGGAACCAAATAGACCAAAACACAATAGTACTGGGTGACTTTAACACACCTCTCTCACCATTGGACAGATCTTCCAAGAAAAAATTGAAAAAAGAAACCTTAGAACTCAGTAACACAATCAATAACTTAGACTTAACAGATATATATATAGAATATTCCATCCATCAGTAGTGAATACACTTTCTTCTCAGCAGCTCTGGATCCTCTCTAAAATAGACCATATGTTATGCCACAAAGCTACTCTTGGCAAATACAAAAACATAGATATACTACCTTGCATTCTATCGGACCATAATGGAATGAAATTAGAAATCAATGATAAAATAAAAAACAGAAACTACTCCAACACCTGGAGATTAAATAATGTTATTGAATGATACATGGATAACAGAAGACATTAGGGGGGAAATAAAAAAATTCTTAGAGGTCAACAAGAACAAAGATACAACATATCAAAATCTCTGGGATACTATGAAAGCAGTGCTAAGAGAAAAATTCATTGCATGGAGCACATTCAATAAAAGAATGAGAAGAGAACAAATAAATGACCTCACATTACAGCTCAAAGCCCTAGAAAAAGAGGAACAGTTCATCACTAAAAGTAGTAGAAGACAGGAAATAATCAAAATCAGAGCTGAAATCAATGAAATTGAAACAAAAGAAGCAATTCAAAAAATTGACAAAACAAAAAGTTGGTTCTTTGAAAAAATAAAAAAATTGATAAACCCTTAGCCACACTAATGAAGAGAAGGAGAGAGAAAACTCAAATGACTAAAATTTGTGATGAAAATGGAGATATCACAACAGACACTATTGAAACACAAAACATAATTAGAAGCTATTTTGAAAACTTATACTCCAAAAAACAGAAAATCTTGAAGACATCAACAGGTTCCTAGAGGCATATGAGCCACCCAAACTGAATCTGGAGGATATACATAATTTAAATAGATCAATTTCAAGCAATGAAATAGAAGTCATCAAAAGCCTTCCAACAAAGAAAAGTCCAGGACCAGATGGATTCACAGCCAAGTTCTACAAGACTTCAAAGAAGAGCTCATTCCAATACTCCTCAAAGTATTCCATGAAATAAAGGAGGAGGAAACTCTTCCAAACTCCTTCTATGAAGCCAATATCACCCTGATACCAAAGCCAGACAAAGACACACCGAGAAAATTAAATTTCAGACCAATATCTCTAATGATCATAGATGCAAAAATTCTTAATAAAATTTTAGCAAATCACATACAAAAACATATTAAAAAGATAGTGCACCATGATCAAGTGGGTTTCATCCCAGGGATGCAAGGTTGGTTCGACATCCAGATATCAATAAATGTCATTCATCACATCAACAGACTTAAAGTCAAGAACCACATGATTATTTCAAGAGATTCAAAAAAAGCATTTGATAAAATACAGCACCCCTTCATGCTCAAAACACTAGAAAAAATAGGGATAGTAGGAATCTTCCTAAACATTATAAGGCTGTCTATGCTAAGCCTACAGCCAACATCACTCTAAATGGAGAAAAATTGAAATCATTCTTCCTGAAAACTGGAACTAGGCAGGGATGCCCTTTTTTACCCCTTCAATTCAACATTGTCCTTGAAACTCTAGCCAGAGCAATTAGACCAAAGAAATTAAAGGGATACAAATAGGAAAAGAAGAGCTCAAACTGTCCCTTTTTGCCAATGACATGATTCTCAATTTAGAGGAGCTGAAAATTTCCACCTGAAAACTTCTGGAACTCATAAATAAATTCAGTTAAGTAGCAGGATATAAAGTCAACACTCATAAATCTAATGCATTTTTATTCATAAGTGATGAATCCTCTGAAAGAGAAATTAGGAAAACTACCCCATTCACAATAGCCTCAAAAAAAAAAATAAAGTATTTGGGAATCAATCTAACAAAAGACGTGAAAGACCTCTACAATGAGAACTACAGAACATTAAAGAAAGAAATTAAAGAAAATGTTAGATCTCCCATGTTCTTGGATAGGCAGAATTAATATTGTCAAAATGGTCATACTACCAAAAGCGCTATACAAATTCAATGCAATTCCAATTAAAATCCCAATAACAGACCTCATAGAAATAGAGCAAGCAAACATAAAATTCATTTGGAGGAATAAGAGACCCAGAATTGCTAAAGCAATTCTTAGCAAGAAGAGCGAAGCAGGAAGTATCACAATACCAGACCTTCAACTATACTACAAAGCAATAATAACAAAAATGGCATGGTATTGGCACCAAAATAGGCAGGTAGATCAATGGTACAGAATAGAGGACACAGAGACAAATCCACATAAATACAGTTTTCTCATACTAGACAAAGTCTCCAAAAACGTACAATGGAGAAATGATAGCCTCTTCAACAAATGGTGTTGGAAAACTGGAAATCTATATGCAGCACAATGAAACTAAATCCCTATCTCTCACCCTGTACAAAACTCAACTCAAAGTGGATCAAGGACCTAGGAATTAGACCATAGACCCTGTACCTAATAGAAGAAAAAGTAGGTCTAAATCTTAATCATATGGATCTAGGACCAGACTTCCTTAATATGACTCCAAAAGCACAAGAAATAAAAGCAGGAATCAATAATTGGGATAGATTCAAACTAAAAAGCTTTTTCTAAGCAAAAGGAAACAATCAGAGAGCCTACAGAGTAGGAGAAAATCTTTGCCACACACACTTCAGATAGAGCACTAATCTCCAGAATCTATAAAGAACTCAAAAACCTTTACCCCAAGAATACAAATAACCCAATCAATAAATGGACTAAGGAAATGAGCAGACACTTCACAGAAGAGGATCTACAAGCAATCAACAGGTGTATGAAAAAATGTTCAACATCTCTAGTAATAAGAGAAATGAAAATCAAAACTACCCTCAGATATCATCTCACCCCAATTAGAATGTCTATTATCAAGAACACAAGCAACAACAGGTGTTGGAGAGGATGTGGAGAAAAAGGTACACTCATACATTGCTGGTGGGGTTGCAAATTGGTGCAGCCATTCTGGAAAGCAGTCTCGAAATTCCTTCGAAAACTCAGAATGGAATCACTGTTTGACCCAGTTATCCCACTCCTTGGTCTACACCCAAAGGATTTAAAATCAGCATACTACAGCGATGCAGTCACATCAATGTTTATAGCAGCCCAATTCACTATACCTAGATTTCAGAACCAACCTAGATGCCCTTCAGTAGAGGAATGGATAAAGAAACTGTGGTATATATACACAATGGAATATTATTCAGCCATAAAGAATAATAAAATTATGACATTTGCAGGTAAATGGATGGAATTGGAGAAGATCGTGTTAAGTGAAATAAGCCAATCCCAAAAAACCAAAGGTCGAAAGATCTCTCTTGTAAGTGGTTGATGACACATAGTGGGGGTGAGGAGAGGCACGGGAAGAATGGAGAAGGGATGGAGTGTATAGAGGAAAATGGGAGGTGTAGAGGGGGCAGGAAAGAAAAGACAATAGAATGAGACAAACATCTATACCCTATGTATATGTATTAATATGCAAATTGTATGATTCTACTTTGTGCACAAGCAGAAAAATGATAGTTGTATTCCATTTGTGTACAATAACCTAAAATTAAAAAATAAAAATAAAATAAAAAGCATAAATAAATAAATAAAAATAAGAACCTATAAGGACAAAGCCTCGTTCTTGAACTATAGCTAAATGCACTTGGATTTTATAATGTGAACAAGTCAGAAAAAAGCACTAATTTCAGGCCTGTGACCCTATAAGTGGTATTTCCAAACTGGTGGCAGTTTTTGATATAATGAGGAATGCTCCTGTCATCAGGAGAATACTTTCCAAGGTCAGACCAATTCCATAGAAATAAAAGCAGTGCTTTGTCCTCATAGAATGTGAAGACACGGTGTATACTAATACATAGTATATTTTTGTCTCTCTATGCACTGAATCTATACACAGATGTAGACAGCATACGAACATACATCTCCATTATTGGTGATTTAATTTCAACTGATTCAAAGTAAGAAGAGGCATAGTCAGAAGGCATTATTCAAAACCTTGAGGAGAGCTGAAATTTCAAAGTGGACTTGAATAAAACATTGGTGTTCCTAGGCATGGTGGCATACATCTATAATCCCAGCAGCTCAGAAGACTGAGGCAGGAGGATTGCAAGTTCAAAGTCAGTCTCAGCAATTTAGGGAAGTCCTAAGCAAATTACTGAGACCCTGTCTCTAAATAGAAATAAAAAGTGATGAGGATGTGGCTCAGAGGTTTAGTGCTCTTTGGTTAAATCCCCAATACCAAACAACAAAAACATAACAAAATTAAACCAAAAAACACTGACATTGTTTGTTACCTGAATAATTGAGAAGATTCAAGTAACTCTAGGGAAAAACAACACTATTTAAGGCAATCTCTTGGAAGAAATTCTCATAAAACACAAAGTCAACCTCAAAACATTTATTACTATATGTTTTTGGAAGTTGTCAAGAATCTCAGAGGAAAACTTTAAAGATTTATGGTGCTAGTGAAGAAAAAATTTACTTTATAGAACAAAATTTTAAAAAGTTTCCTTTTTTTTTCCAAAACTACTGATCTTTAGACATAGAGGGGAAATGTTATTAATCAAAACTCTTGGCTCAAAGAAGACAAAAGAAAAGGAATTGTTGAAAATAAATAAACCATTGGCAAATGGACAACATCTATAGCAGCCAGACAGTACTAGTTTCAAACTGCAGGGCTCTTTGGGACCAGATGAGATTCATGAATTGTCCAACTTCTCACAGCGGATCAATGAGAGTGCTACCCAGGACACTTGGACTCAAATAAGTATTCCTTTTTTTTCACTTAGATATGGACAGAGTTCTCTGCATTTTTGTAGATACTAATCATATTATGAAAAAACATTTTATACATACATTAATCTTGAGATGTCAACTATTTTGTCTTATTTTATTTAATAAAGACATAAAACGCCTCTGGTATGTTAGATACCATGCTCAAGACTTTATGAATATCACATCAGTGAGACAGGGTTGATAATTTTCCCGAGGTCATATATCTGGTGACTAAAAATTCCAATATTGGAAGGTGAGCCATATGCACCTAGAACCTCAACTGACTCAAATTATTCCTCTTTGCTACCTGTGTATGCTCAGAGTCAAGCACAGAATAGGGAAGGAAAAGATAGCTACTGAATATGGATAAAACATGACAGCAGATATTTATTTTAATATTTTTTTAAAAAAATTGATCACATTTACAGACTTTTCAAAAATTTAAATTCACAAGCCTACTTATTAAGTAATAAAAACAAATCAAGTACATAAAATGGCTTTATCTCTTCTGTGATCCCTTCTCTTCAAACAACTATAATCCTTTCTTCTGTCTTAACAGTTTAGGTCTACTGTCAAAAACAGGTGTAATTTGATCAGGTCATTAAAAACAAATAAAAATTTAAACTTAAAAATTTTCACAGTAAATTTATGAGACTCCCACTTATCTGCAGTGTCAACTTCTGCTTTTCTTTAAAGTTCATCACAGGCTTCCTCTTCTCACAGGCACTGTTTGTCCACTCAGCCTGTCCCACCTCTGTCATCTTACAGCACTTTAGTCACAGCTACTTTTACCACTTCAGCAGAGACCATCATGCATTTCTTTTCAATTTGTGTGTATGTCTACATTGGGCCCCCAACTAGACAAAATTAATTAATTAATTATTTCCTCTGAGTTTTGGAGTCCCCAAGCTTTGATCCAAGCCGTACAAATATTCAGCAACAATGTCACAGTCACCTTTGCTTTCTCAGCACTCCGCAGTCAGCACATAGCACAGAATGAATCTTCATCCAATGTTTATTGAATTAATTATGTTAAAATACCAGTTAAAGAATAAATGATGAGGTCTTGAAGATGGCAGAATAGAGACAGCTTTTCTAGCTGCTCCATGGCGTGGAACCAAGAAAGCAGATAAGCTGCTACTCAGTAAATTGGGTGAAAAAATGGGCTTTACTGGGAATTAATACTGCACATTCAAAGCAAACGGGGACTCAGGAAGTTGGGTGTAATAAAATAAGGAAGAAATCCCCCATGCCACCGCCACTACCAGCACTAGTGGGAGTGGTACACCCTGCAAACAAAGTGAAGAGATAAGAAAATTGAAGAAACTCTCATTTTTGAGGCCTGTATCATGTTTGGGTATGGAGATTTCAGAGACCAAAGACTCTGCCACACTAACCTAAAAAACGTGTTGCACAATATCCTTGTCTGGGAAAGAAGCCTCATCTTTCCCAGTTGCCTGCAGAAGACAAAGGAGCATTTTGCAGACATGCTGTGAAGATTGGCAGCTGGGGAGCCCATTCTGGCAAACCGAGCTGGGCCTGAATTACAGAACTGGCAAAGCCACAGCACATGACATAGAGCAGGCCCAAATGACTAGGAGAAAATCAGATGCAGAGAGGAATCCCCACAGGGGAATACGGGTCCTGGAAAACCACTTGGCTTCCCCCTTCCACTTGGGTCAGAGAGTTTGCAGAACCAGCTGAGAGACACATCTGACCAGGACTGACTGAGTTTAGAGACTGAACCCCAGAGACCAGGAAATGCAGGATCTGTGGGAAGTCGAGGGTACAAAAGAATTGGCTCCTCACCATACCAATGGAACCCAGGAGAGATTCCTGGGGTATAATCTCCCAGCATGGATTGGCAATCCAAGGTAGGCCCTGCAGGCGCACTGATTTAAAACCTTCAGATCATTGGCTATTCAGTGAAGAACCTGGGACCTACCTAGGTCTAAACACGGCTTCCAGGACCTCCACCTGAAGGATCTCCTGTCACAAAAAATCCAGCAATCCCTCTCTGAGGGTAGACCAGACATCAAACTCCAGTCCACTCCACATAACACTGCTGAAATGGGAAGCCAAGAATTTTTTTAACTCTAAAGGAAACAATTTTTGATTTTTCAATGAGAACTTTTTATTTTTCTTTTCTCTGTTTAATTGTGAGCTGAATGGTTCATGAGTACTTATACACATTGGTCTCCTTTTTCTCATTTCTAGCATTTTTTGAAAGCAGTTTTTTTCATGGCTCAGTTTTTTGAGGGTTAGGATGTTTGATAAGTATATTCCAGTTTTGTTTTGTGTTTTATATATATATATATATATATATACATATATATATATGTATTTTTTTCTCACCTTTTTTCCTTCTCTTTCTCTCCTTTCTTCTGCTAACATATGTACTCCATTGTACTCCACACTTCAATTTTTTATTTCTATTTTCTCTCCTCCTCCTTCAAAATCATCACATTCTATATGTATTCTGCATTCTCCCTGATTACCATCCTACATCTCTTCTGTTTTCTCCCTGTTTACCATCATTTCTGTTTATTGGAACAATTAACATTGTAGATGCTATAGCAGGAAATTTGGTATAATGCTATATATTTTTGGCATTGGTTGTTGTTATTATTTGTCTGACCCTAAACTGTGAGGCACTGGAAATCTTTAGGGACAGTAGAAGTCCACAGAGTATAAATTTTACTGCCTGAGATCCATACTGTTACATAGGTAGACACAAATAACATAAAGACAAGGAAACAAATCACTCCAAAAAACCAAAATACTTCAATAACAGAATCCATTGACACCACAATGGAATAAATGTCAGAGAAGAAATTTAGAAAGTTCATAGTTAAACAGATCTGTGATGTAAAGAAAGTTGTAAGGAGTGAATCAGCAAGAAAACACAGGAAGTGAAATATAACTTCAATAAATAAATAAAAAAATAACAGAAATCCTTGAAACAAAGAATCACTAAATCAAATTAAAAATTCATTGGAAAGCATCACCAGCATACTAGACCAATTGGAAAACAGCATTTCGGGAAATGAAGAAAAAATATATAATGTTAAAAATAAAGGTGACCATGGAGAAAAGATATTAAGAGGCCATGAATAGAACTTCCAAGAAATATGGGATAACATGAAAAGATCAAATTTAGGATTTATTGGTATAGATGAAGGTTTGGAGATACAATTCAAAGGAGTGCAAAATTGTGTCAATGAAATAATATCTGAAATTTTCCCAAACCTTAAGAATATAGGAAAATTAAATACAAGAGATTAGGATGCCAAATGTACAAAATTACATCAGACCCACACCAAGAAAACTATTAAGAAAATGACTGATATACACAATAAAGATAGAATTTTAAAAGCTGCTAGTGAAAAATGACAATTCACATTTAGAGGGAAACCAATTCAGATGTCAGGTGATTTCTCAACATAGACCTTCAAAGCTCAGAGGTCTTGGAATAATATACAACAAATTCTGAAAGAAAATGGATGCTAATCAAGAATACTATGCCCAGCAAAATTAAACTTCAGAATTTAAGATGAAATAAAAACCTTTCATGATAAATAAAAGTTAAAAGAATTCACAACTAGAAGGACTACACTACAAAACTTAATAAAATATTTCATGAAGAAGAAATGAAAAATAAAATTGAAAATTAGCAAAGAAAGGAAATACACTAGAAGAATGTTCAATCAAAGGAGAAACTAAGATGTAGGAAAAAGAGGATAGAAAAAATGAGAGAAGGATATAGAAAGAGGAGAAGGATATAGAAGGATGGAAGAAGGATGAATAAGAATGGAGAATAAAGAATCATTGCATGCTGACCTGTGTCAGAGATCTCCTTCCCTCCCTTTCCTTCCCTCTCTTCCTGTCCATCCCTTCCCTCTATTTCCCAACATCTGGCGTAGTTGGCAGGATCAGCACCAAAAGGTTAAGCACCCCAGGTTTTAAATAAAACCAAAGATAAATGAAAATTACAAAGATTAAAAATCATTTCTCAATAATAACATTGAATGCAACGGGCCTAAACTCATTCAAAAGATATAGACTCAAAATATAGAATATTTTGAGAAAATGGTATGAAATAAAGGAATTTATTAAGATAGTGAAAAAAAAAAAAAAAGATATAGACTGGAAGATTGAATTAAAAAACAAGACCCAACAATTTGTGGTCTCCAAGAGACTCACCTAACAGCAAAAGACTTCAACAGACAGAAGGTAAAAGGATGGGAAAGACTTATCAATCACATGGATCTCAAACAAGTAGGGGTTTCTACCCTCATATCAAATAGCATGAGCTTCAAGCCAAAGTTAATTTGAAGGGATAAAGGTCATTTCATATGCTACTGAAGGGAATTATACATCAACAGGATATAACAATCATAAATACTGATGCCCCAACAATAGAGCATTTCCATTGATTAAACAAACTCTTCTCAATTTCAAGAATCAAATGGACCAAAACATAATAATACTAGGTGATATTAACATGCCTCTCTCATCACAAAAACTAAATAAAGAAGATATGGAACTAAAAAAAACCACAACTCATAATTCAGATTTAACAGACATATAAAGAATATTTCATTCATCAATGACTAAAAACATATTCTTCACAGTAGCACACAGCTCCTTCTCTACAATAGATCATATATTAAGTCACAAAGCAATGCTCAGTAATATAAAAATGTACAGAAAATATCATGCATTCTATCACATCATAATGGGACAAAATTAGAAGTCATTGGTGAAATAAAAAAATAGAGCTACTCTAATACCTGGAGATTAAATAGCATGATACTGAATGATAGATGGCTAGCAGAAAAAATTAGGGATACAATTTTTAAAAAATTACTTAGAGGTTAAAGAATAAAAGTGACACAGCATATCAAAATCTCTGGTACACCATGAAGGCAGTGCTAAGAGGAACATTGACAGCATTGAGCTCATTCACTAAAACAATGAAAGTCACCAACCTAACATTATATCTCAAGACCTATAAAAAGAACAAATCAACACCAAAAACAGGAGAAGACAGGAAATAATTTAAATCAGAGCCAATGTCAATGAAATTGGAAAAAAAATTAAAAAGACAACAAAACAAAAAGTTGGTTCTTTAAAAAAATTAAAAAATTGATAGTTGTAGTCAACCTTACCAAGAGGAAGAAGGAAAAAAATCATGAAAATCAATGATGAAAAAGGAAGTATCACCATGGACATGACTGAAATACAGACAATAATCAAAAAGTATTTTGAAAATATATACTCAATAAAATAGAAAATTTTGAAGGCATCAATAAATTTCTAGAGACATATGACCTACCAAAAATGAATCAGAAGAACATAGAAAACTTAAACAGACACCAATTAAAGACACCATAAAAAACAAAAAAGGAAAGCCCAGGACCAGGTGGATTCTAAGCCAAGTTCTACAAGACCTTCAAGGAAGAACTTGCACCAATATTCCTTCAAATTATTCCATGAAATAGAAAAGAAGGGAACCCTTCCAAACTTATTCTATGAAGCTAGTCTCACACTGATACCAAAACCAGACAAAAACATATCAAGGAAAGAAAAGTTCAGCCCAACTTTATCCCTGATAAAAATAGATGCAAAAATTATTTTTAAAATACTGGCAAATTATATGCAAAAACATATTAAAGAGATAGCATACCATGATCAAGTGGGTTTCATCCCCAGGTTTCAAATTTGGTTCAACATACAGAAATCAATAACATAATTTGCCACATCAATAGACTTAAAGGCAACAATCTCATGGCTATCTCAATAGATACAGATGGGACATTTGACAAAATACAGCATCCATTCATGCTCAAAACACTAGAAAAACTAAAGATCTCTTATCTCAATATTTTAAAAGCTATACACATTTAAACCCAAGGCCAACATCATTCTAAATGGAAAAAAAACTAAAAGCATTCCCTCTGAAAATTGGAACAAGACAGGAATGTCCTCTTTTACCACTTCTACTCAACACAGTCTTTGAAACCCTAGCCAGAACAACTAAAGAACTAAATTATATGAATATAAATGGGAAAAGAAGAACTCACACTATTCCTATTTACCAATGACATGATTCAATATTTAGAAGACCCAAGAAACTCCACCAGAAACCTTCTAGAACTCATAAATGAATTCAGAAAAGTAGCAGAATATAAAATTAACACCCATAAATTAATTGTGCTTCTATACACCAATGAGGAATCTGTTGAAAGAGAAATTAGAAAAACTATCCCATTCAAAATACCTACAAAAATAAAATACTTGGGAATTAAACAAAAGAGGTGAAAGAACTCAAAAAAAAAAAAAGCTACAGAATACTAAAGAAATAAAGTGAAGAAAACCTTAGAATTATCTTCCATGTTCTTGGATAGGCAGAATTAATATAGTGCAAATGACCATAGCAACAAAAGCACTATACAGATTTAATGAAATTTCTCTGAAAATTCTAATGACATGCTTCATAGGAATAAAAAAAAAGCAGTCATGAAATTCATGTGGAAAAATTAGAAAAATAAGAAGCCAGAATAGCCAAAGCAATCCTTAGTTTGAACAGTGAAGCAGGAGGCTTAAGACATTAAAATATAGTACAGAACTACAGCAAGAAAACCAGCATGGTATTGGCACCAAAACATACATGAAGACAAATGAAACAGAATAGAAGACACAGAGACAAACCCACAAAAATGCAATTATCTCATACTAGACAAAGACACCATAAACATACATTGAGGAAAAGATAGCCTCTTCAACAGATGGTGCTGGGAAAGCTAGAAATCCAGATCTAACACAATAAAGCTTAACCCCTGTCTCTCAACCTGCACAAAACTCAACTCAAAGTGGATCAAGGAGCTAGGCATTAACCAGAGACTCTGCACATACTACAAGAAAATGTAGGTCCAACTTTGCATCATTTCAGCTTAGGATCCAACTTCTTCAACAAGACTCCTAAAGTGCAAGAAGTAAAATCAAGAGCAATAAATGGGATGATTTCAAACTAAACAGTTTCTTCAAAAACAAGTAAACAATCAAGAAAGGGAAGAGAGAGTCTATAGAATGAGAGAAAATCTTTGCAATTTGCACCTCAGACAAAGGACTAATCTCCAAGTTATACAAGGAACTCAGAAAACACAAAAAAAATTAACAAATAACCTGACCAATAAACGGGCAAAGGGGCTGGGGTTGTGGCTCAATGGTAGAGCACTTGCCTAGCATATGTGAGGCACTGGGTTCGATTCTCAGCACCACATATAAATAAATGAATAAAATAAAGGTCTATCAACATCTAAAATAAATAAATAAATAAATAAATAAATGGGCAAAGGATCAAAGGGTAACTTCACATAAGAAATACAAATGACCAAAAAATATATGAAAAAATGTTCAGTATCTCTAGCAATTAGAGAAATGCAAATTAAAACTGCCCTGAGATTCCATCTCACTCTAGTAAATGGCAATTATCATGAATACAAGCAACAATAAATATCGATGAAGATATGAGGAAAAGAGTACAGTATATGAGTGTACGCTTCTCTTCATATCCTCATCGACATTTATTGTTGCAAATTGCAAATTGGTACAATTACTCTGAAAATCAGTATGGAGATTCTTCAGAAAACCAGGGATGGAGCCACTATTTGACCCAGTTATACCACTGCTTGGCATTTATCCAAAGAATTAAAATCAGCATACCACTGTAATTCAGTCACATCGTTTGTTTATAGCAGTTCAACTCAAAATAGCTGAACCATGGAACTAACCTAGGTGCCCTTCAAGAGATGAATGGATAAAGAAAATGTGGTATATATACACATTGGACTATTAATCATAAATTGAATGGTTTTATGACTTTTGCTGAATGGATGGATCTGGAGACTATCATGCTAATTGAAATAAGACAATCCCTCAAAACCAAGGTTGAATGTTCTCTCGGATGTGTGGATGCTAAAACACAATAAGGAGTAGGGGGAGGAAAAAGAAGTTCATTGCATTAGACAAAGGGGAATGAAGGAAAGGTAGGGGAATAGAAATAGAAAAGATTATGGAATGAATTAGACATAATTTCCTATGTTCATATATGAATACACCACAGTAAAACTCATGTACAACCACAAGAATGTGATCCCAATTAGAAAGGTTATACTCTGTGCATGTATAATATGTCAACATATACTCTTCTGTCATGCATATCTAAAAATAAAAAATAAAAATAATAAATTGTGTCTACTAGTTTATTTTCTAAGTAAAAAGCTAATTGTTTTTCTGATTGTAAAGTAGGTTATAGATTCTGTATGTAAAATTCTTTTTTCATGTTAAAACAATCATTAAAATAAAAACATTGATTTGGAATAATGTTAAAACTATCAATGAAAAATAATGGAAATCAACTATTGTATAATGTTTGTCAACATATTTAATGCACTTACATAGAAAGGAATATACACTTTGTTTTCATACATGTAAATCTAAAAAGGGAAGATTCTTTTGTCTTTCCTATATAAGATCTACTACATGTTGAACCACAACTGAACCAAATTTATCATAATAATGAAGTAATTCTAGTTATAACAGCACGGAAAATGTTGTCAGAAAGGCCATCAGGGATTTAATCCAATGTAAATGTCTTTATATATTTGTCATGTCATTCCATCAAAAACACTCAAGTTGTTATCAGTTTATGTGTGATTACACAGGTCTACCATCAGACATGCTAATTAAGGTAGATTCTATTGTGATGGTTTTAAATACATTTATCTTCACCACCTCAAAAACATGATTTTTATCTAAGTAAACTTGCTCAGAAGTATATTTAATTTTCTTTTAAGAAAACAAAAGCCTTCTCAATTTAAGAAATGGATATCAGAGAGCTAGTCAGTATGAGAGGATGAAATGTGTTACCCCAAACTTCCTATTAACCACAGTGGCCCTACAGTGATTAAAGACTAAGCATATTATGATACAGATGTGATGGAACATATTTATGGCTATGCGACTGAGTAGTACCACAGCATTTGTGCAGCATAAATGCTAAATTAATGTAGGTCAAAATAGTCAATCCAGTTTGTATCAAAAATTGTTATATTACTATAGCACTAGCCATGATCAACACTCACAATATGAGGAAGACAATTGCATAAGAATCAGGAAACTGAAACTATGCTCATGTCTCAGTGGTTCTGTTTTATAGGGAGCATTGCCAATCTGCAGAATGATTGTTGTCTTGCTTAATGTCAAATTACTATCCAGAATTTTGTGTCAGCAGTATATGCATCTACAAGGGCACTTCTTAACTCCTCCTTTGCTTGCTAAAATAAACCCAATTTTGTTCAGGCTATCGAGTGCCCAGAGATCATGGAGAAAGCCTTTAGAAGCAAATTTTGATTGTTCTAGGCTAATCATCGTGATCACATTCATTTCTTTCAATTAGGGGTTTAAAGGTGGATGTAGAAATCAACATAGCAGGGCTAGGGTTGTGGCTCAGTGGTAGAGCACTCGCCTAGCATGTGTGAGGCACTGAGTTCAATTCCTAGCACTGCATATAAATAAATGAATAAAAGTCCATCAACAACTGAAAAAATATTTTTTGAAAAAAAAAATCAAAGTAGCCAATGGGACAGAAGTGAAAGTCTGCCTCATGTGAACTTTGTGAAAATGTTTTCTTCTCTGATTAAAAAAAAAAAATGATGACATGTTGAAGAACCATCCCCTTTCAGCCATCACTGCCTAGAAGAGTGATAACAATTTAGCGGCAGATATGAGGAATGAATTCTACATTCTATAGATGGCAAGATATAAAGATGGGAAAATCTATGTGTCCAGGTGATGTTGTTGTGGCTCTAAATTAACCAACGCCCAACTCTTCTACCTCCAGAGTTTTGTGAGTTATTATCTTTTATGATCTAAGCCATTATTGGTAGGCATTTAGAACCTATAATTTCAAAACCCTCTTAAATGAATCAGATGGTAAACCAAATTCTCTAATCAAATTTCATAATTTCATGAAATGGATTTGAACTGTGAGAAGAAAAAGAAATATTCTGTACTTTAAAGTTATGGATCTCACTCAAAAGTTACACTGACATAAAAAATCTGATAGTTATTGGCATCATCCCCTCTAGGTTTTCAAAAACCAAAGAGCTTCTCATTCCTAGAATGATCAATAACAGAGATAATGGAAATATTTACCTGGGAAATGAAAAAGCATAAATATGCTTATTCCACAAGTAATGGAAATATTATAGAACAGGCTTGCCAGTGTGAAAATTCCATTGCATTCTTTTCTCATCTTTTCATCATTTTGGGCTTGTTAGAAAAATTTAAAAACTAAAACAGTGAAGAATCCCAAGACAATTGCATACCCGCCCCCCCAAAAAAATATGAGAATTGCAATCTTAAGACGGTGGTCCTAGAAAACTTCATAAAGATGAATTAGACACTAAAGTAATACAAATATGAAATGTAATAGTCCAAGAATCCACTGGACTTTAAATGAACCTGGCATATGATGAGCACTCAATAGTAATTACTTTTTTATATGAATACTGTCTTCAATGGGAAATCAAACACTACCAAAGTAAACACAAGTAGTAAGTCTTCCAAAAATACTTAGGTTAAAAAGGGAAAATTTTAAAGTAACTAATTTAAGTATATAACTTAAAGTTAAACCCCTTTAAAGAATAGGCATAGTTTCATTAAAGCAAAATCTCATCAAACTGACATAAATGTGTATGGACAAAACAGTATTAACTATGCAGTTAATATTTCAACTGTAATTTAAAAAAATAATTTCAAATTCAAAGGGGTGAAAATTTAATTTAAAATTTTTTATGAATTTAGGGGTGCCAATGGACACACAGTTGAAAAAGTACAGTTACATTATAAGCAACATGACAATATATTTTGGATATCAAAAGTTCCAAGTATAAAAGTAAATTCAATAAATGTATGGATCAAAATATTTTTCAAAAATATTTTCATGAAATCATGGTGTGAGTGAAACTCGGATGCCTTGAAGGTAGAAAGCAACACATTGACTACAAAGCAATTTGATACATCTAGAATGATAAAGAGCCATAAAGTGAAAACATAAATAGTCTGTGTGGGGCCTGTCTTGGTGGGAAGCTGCCAGAATATTGAGAGGCATATAGAGACTATCCCCAGATCAAGGTAGCAGAGGGCATGAGGTCAGGACTAGAAATTGCCGGAGTCCTTAAAGTGAAGGTCCCCAGATTGTTATAACAATTGGGAGGTCAGTCAAAGTGGAAGGTTGGCTGGGTCCAAGACAGTGGAGAGCAATAACACTCAGCCTAACCTGGGACAGCAACTGATGTCTAGGCACTGTTTGGACACTGCTTCAATCACAGACAGCAGAGAGAAGCAGAACCCACCTTTCACAACCTGGAACAGTGGGACCTAGGACTCAGGCAAACCAGCCTAGTCGCTGCTCAGGAATGAGTACTCCTATAAGCCATGTCAGCAGAAGCACCACAGATCACCCACAGAGAATCCCAAACCACAAGATCTGTGCTTATAAACAGCATCAGGCTCTAGGCCACCTTGAAAACAGAAACAACCAGCAGACACAAAACTGCCCCCTCTAAGCCATCAGGCACAGGCCCTTGAACTGACAAACCAGAACCAGGTCCATAGAAACTAGGGGAGTGGATCCAGTGCTCCAGCACCTCTGGAGGGATACAAAACCAAAGAATGATGAACATCTTCTAAATATCCCAAATCCTAATGAAATCCAAAGTAAGATTCAACTTCCTTTACCTTGGCATGGTTACTATAAATAACTTAATGTCAGATTTGATCATATATATGTATGATATATATATGATTCATAGTTGTTACCCTAACATTTCTTCTAATGTTGTAAAGAATGTATTTCTTCTAATGATTAATTGGAATCATTCTATCCATCTTTATGTTTGTAGCTCTGGTTTATACTTGATCCTCTTACTCCTATTCTTTCTCTTACACTGTCTGCTACTACCTCAAAATCCCTCATCCATATTTTTCTCTTTTTACCTTGGTGTATATTAGGCTTTTTATCTTTTCTTTCTTTTTTTTCTTGTTGTCTCCCTATTGCCTAATCTTTCTTTCTTCCCTCTCTCAAGGTTCATATAATGTTACATCAATTTTACTATAATAGCTAATTTTTCAGCTATTCCAGAACTTTATCTCAACTTTATACCTGAATCTAAGAAACTGTTGAGAACAATATCAATAAGTTTTTGCTTTTCCTAGGTGTGAATAGCACATGGCTTGATTTTGAAGTAATTATAGTAAATAGGGTTCTTCCAACATGATGATGATAATGGGAACAGAAGAGGCCACATACTGAGTAAAAGTATCAATACCTGGACATTCACTCAACCCAGAGCCTCTAAGAAAAAGAAAACTAAAAAATAGTACCTTCTTTTCAATAAAAAATAATAACCATCCTAATAGATGGGTAGACATACAAGCAATATGGAAACAAAAGTGCACAAATCATCCCAGTAGCCCATAACAGTAATTGATGGCATTGACACCACAGTGAAGGAAATGTCAGAGAAAATATTTAGAAAGTTCATAGTTAAATTGCTCAATGGGCTAAAAGACAATGTAGAAGTAAAACTAGAGAGAGAACACAGGTAGTGAAAGACCACTTCAATAAAGAGATAGAACTCCTGAAAAAGAACCAAATAAAAACCCTGGAACTGAAAGATTCAATATACCACCCAAAAAGAAAAAAATCAATGGAAAGCATCACCAATAGACTAGACCACTTTGAAGATAGATTTTCAGGA
This sequence comes from Glaucomys volans, assembly GCA_020662805.1. Classification (NCBI taxonomy): domain Eukaryota; kingdom Metazoa; phylum Chordata; class Mammalia; order Rodentia; family Sciuridae; genus Glaucomys; species Glaucomys volans. The sequence goes on from JAJEJO010000205.1 coordinate 891,863, forward strand.
CTTGAAGACAAATTATGTAATCTTGAAAATAAATTGACTCCAAATAAAAGATATTAAAAGACCATGTCTCTGTGTCTTCTGTTCTGTACCACTGGTATACCTGTCTGTTTTGGTACCAGTACCATGCTGGTTTTGTTAGTATGGCTCTGTAGTATAGTTTATGGCCTTGGATTGATGCCTCGTGCTTTATTTTTCCTGTTAAGGATTGCTTTGGCTATTCTAGATCTCTTCTTTTTCCAAATGAATTTAATGATTGCTTTTTCTATGTCTATGAAGAATGTCATAGGGATTTTAATAGATTTCATTAAATCTGTATAATGCTTTTGGTAGTATGGAAATTTTGACAATATTAATTATGCCTATTCAAGAACATGGGAGATCTTTCCATCTTCTAAAGTCTTCTTCAATTTCTTTCTTTAATGTTCTGTAGTTTTCATTGTAGTGATCTTTCACTTCTTTTGTTAGATTGATTCCAAAGTTTGGTGTTTCTTTTTTTTTTTGGAAGCTACTGTGAATGAGTAGTTTTCCCTAATTTTTCTTACAGCTGATTCATCACTGATGAATAGGAATATGTTTGATTTATGGGTGTTGATTTTATATCCTGCTGCTTTTCTGAATTCATTTATTAGTTCTAGAAGTTTTCTGGTGGAATTTTTTGAATCTTCTAAACACATAATCATGTCATCAGCAAATAGTCATAGTTTGAGTTCTTCTTTTCCTATTCATATCATTTAATTTTGTCTAATTATTCTGACTAGAGTTTCCAGGACTATGTTGAATAGACATGTTGATGGAGAGCATCCTTGTCTTCCAGTTTTTAGAGGGAATAAATCCATATGTAACAAAATGAAATTAAACCCCTATCTCTCTCCCTGAACAAAAATCAACACAAGTGGATCAAAGACTAAGGTGCTAGAACAAAGAACCTGTGCCTAATAGAAGAAAAAGTAGGCCCAAATCTTTACCATGTTTGCCTAGGATATGACTTCCTTACCAAGACTCCCAAAGTGCAAGAAGTAAAATCAGCAATCAGTAAATGGGATGGATTCAAACTAAAAAGCTTCTCAGCAAAGGAAATAATCAATAACATGAAAAGAGAGCCTACAGAGTGGGAGAAAATCTTTTCCACATACACCACAGATAGAGCACAATCTCCAGGATATATAAAGAATTCAAAAAACTTAACATAAAAAAACCCAATCAATAAATGAGCGAAGGAACTGAACAGACACCTCACAGAAGAAGAAATATAATTGGTCAACAAATATATTAAATGTTCAACATCTCTAGCAATTAGGGAAATGCAAATTAAAACTACTCTAAGATTTCATCTCACTCCAGTCAGATTGACAGTTATCAAGAACACCAAAAAAATAAAAATGTTGGCAAAAATGTGGGGACAAAGGTACACTCATACATTGCTAGTGGGAATGTAAATTGGTGCAACCATTATGGAAAGCAGTGTGGAGTTTTCTCAGAAAACTTGGAATAGAACCACCATTTGACCAAGCTCTCCCACTCCTTGGTTTATACCCAAAGGACTTAAAATTAGCATACCACAAAGACGAGGCCATGTCAATGTTTATATGGCAGCTAAATTCACAATGGTCAAACAGTGAAACCAACCTAGATGCCCTTCAACAGATGAGTGGATAAAGAAAATATGGTACATATACACAGTGGAATATTACTCATCCATAAAGAAGAATGAAATTATTGCATTTGAAGGTAAATGGATGGAGCTGGAGAATATCATGCTAGGGTGAAATAAGTCAATGCCCCAAAACCAAAGGCCAAATATTTTCTTTGATATGGGGATGCTAATTCAAAATAAGGGGGAGGCTAGGGGAAAATAGAAGTATTTTGGAATAGGCTGAGGGGAGTAAAGGGAGGGGAAGGAGTAAGGGGTTAGAAAGGATAATAGAATGAATGAGACATTATTACCCTATGTACATACATGATTACACAACTGGTATGGTTCTACAACATGTACCACCAGAAGAATGAGAAGTTATACTTCATTTATGTATGATGTGTCAAAATGAATTCTGCTGTCATGTATAACTAATTAGAACAAAAAATTTACTGAAAAAAGTAAATAAATGCCAAATATAATCTGACATTATGCTTGAAGACCCTAGAGAAAGAAGTATGAAAACCAAAATAAGCAGAAGACAGGAAATTATTAAAATCAGAGGCAAAACTAATGAAATTGAAAATGAATATAGAATACACAGTAGTCAAATAATTTTTAAAAAAACCTTAACACCAAAAAGAAAACCCTCAATCAATAAATGGCCAAAGAATCTAAACAGACACTTCTCGAAAGAAGAAGTATAGTATGAGGTAACTATATTTTTGTGGGTTTGTCTCTGTGTCATCTATTCTGTACCATTGGTCTGCCTATTTTGGTGCCAAAACCATGCCATTTCTGTTATTGCTCTATAGTATAGTTTAAGATCTGGTATTGTGATACCTCCAGCTTCACTCCTTCTGCTCAGAATTGTTTTGGCTATTCAAGGTCTCTTAGTCTTCTAGATGAAGTTCATGATTGCTTTCTCTATTTCTATGAGAAATGTCATTGGAATTTTAATTGGAATTATATTGAATCTGTATAGCACCTTTGGTAGAATGGTCATTTTGACAATATTAATTCTGCCTATCCAAGAACATGGGAGATCTTTCCATCTACTAAGGTTTTCCTCAATTTCTTTCTTTAGTGTTCTGTAGTTTCCATTGTCGATATCTTTCTTTTGTTAGATTGATTCCCAAGTTTTTTTTTTTTTGAGGCTGTTGTGAATGGAGTGGTTTTCCTAATTCTCTTTCAGAGGATTCATCACTTATGAATAGAAATGCATTAGATTATGTGTATTGATTTTATATCCTGCTACTTGACTGAATTCATTTATGAGCTCTAGAAGTTTTCTAGTGGAGTTTTCTGGATCCAAATGTGGAAGACAATGGAGAAAAGATATTCTGTTCAACAAATGACTTTGGGAAAACTGGAAATCCATATGTAGTAAAATGAAATAAAACTCTATCTCTCACCCTGCACAAAACTCAACTCAAATTGGATCAAGGACTTAGGAATTAGATCAGAGATTCTGCACCAAATAGAAGACAAAGTAGGCCTGAATCTTCATCACGTTGGCTTAGGATCATACTTCCTTTACAAGATTCCCAAAGCGCAAGAAATCAAAGCAAGAATCAATAAATGGAATGGACTCAAACTAAAAAGCTTTTTCTCAGCAAAGGATATAATCAATAATGTGAAAATAGAGCCCACAGAGTGGGAGAAAATCTTTTCCACACACACTTCAGATAGAGAACTAATCTCCAAAATTTTTAAAGAAAGTACAAAGCTTTACACCAAAAATACAAAGAACCAAATCAATAAATGGGTCAAGGAACTTGACAGACACTTTTCAGAAGATATACAGGCAATTAATAAACATATGAAAAGGTATTCAACATCTCTAGTGATTAGAGAAATGCAAACTAAAACAACTCTAAGATTTCATCTTACTCCAATTAGAATGGCTTTTATCAAGAACACAAACAATAATAGATGTTGGCAGGGATGAGGGGGAAAAGGCGCACTTTTGCATTGCTGGTGGAGTTGAAAATTGGTACAGCCACTCTGTAAAGCAGTGTGGAGATTTCTCAGAAAACTTGGAATGGTCCCACCCACCTTTTGACCCAGTTATCTCACTCATTGGTATACACCCAAAGGACTTAAAATCAGCATACTACAGTAACACAGCCACATCAATGTTTATAGCAGCTCAATTCACAATAGCTAGATTGTGGAACCAACCTAGATGCCCTTCAACAGATGAATGGATAAAGAAATTGTGATATATATATATATAATATATATATAATATATAATAAAATATTATTCAACCATAAAAAAGATAAAATTATGGCATTTGCAATTAAATGCATGAAATTAGAGAGTATGATGCTATGTGAAATAAGCCAATCCCAAAAAACCAAAGGCCAAATGTTTTCCCTGATACATGAATAATGACATATAATCAGATTGGGGGGGGTGGGGTGAGGGGGGGACAAAGGAATGGAGGAACTTTAGATTACATAGAGGGAAATGAGAGGGGGGGAGGGAGCAGGGGTATGAAAAATGGTGGATTGAGACAGACATCATTACCCTATGTACATGTATGATTACATGAATGGTATGAATCTACATTGTGCACAACCATGGAGAAGAAAATTTGTACCTCATTTGTGTACAATGAATCAAAATGCAGTCTGTAAAATAAATAAATAAATAAATAAAAAAGAAGAAGTAATAATGGCCAACAAATATATGAAAAGATGTTCAACATCTCTACAAACTAGGGAACTGCAAATCAAAACCACATTTAGATTTCATCTCATTCTAATCAGAATGTAAATTTTCAAGAACATAAACATAATAAACATTGCCAAGGATATGGAGAAAAAGGTACTCTTGTACATTGTTGACTGGACTACAAATCAATGCAACCACTTCAGAAAGTAGTATGGAGATTCCTCAAAAAACTAGAACTGGAACTACCATATGATCCAGCTATTCCACTCTTTGATATCTATTCAAAAGATGTGAAATCAGCATACTCTAGGGACACAGCTACATTAAAGTTTATAACAACACAATTTACAATAGCCAAGCTGTGGAACCAATTAAAGTACCTTTCAACATATAAATAGATATAGAAAATGTACATGCACACATGGAGTATTACTAAGCCATAAAGAAGAATGCAATTATGGCATTTGCTGATATATGGATGGAATTGGAGACGCTCATGAATGAAATTGGAGCCTATCATGCTAAGGAAATCAAAGGTAGAATGTTTTCCCTGATATGTGAAAGCTAGTGGAAAATAAAGAAAAAAAAGAGAGAGAGAGGGAGATGAACATAAGGTGGGGATTTCCAACATAATAGAGGGAAAGATCAGTGGAATAGAAGAAGGGGGTTGAGAGGGAGGGAAGAGAGATGAGATAAGGAAAGTATAATGGAATGAACTCTGACCAGGTTTTCATGTGTACATATATTTATATACAACAGTGAATCTCACCATTATGTACATCCACAAGACACTAATTAAAAAGAAAGAATTATCATTAAGTAAATAGCAGAAAGATGAGTGATAGAGGGAAGGGAACAAGAGGAGAGAGGGGAGGGCAAGGGGAAGTACTGAGAATTTAACTAGGGCGAATATATTTCAAATATTTATAACCAAGTCAAAAGGAATCCTAATGTTTGTATAACTAATATGAACCAATACAAAATAGAAAAAAGTATATATTTTTTATAAAATTAGGGTGGCAGAGAAACTCAGATGACTGAAAAGTAGAAACCAATACATGACTACAAAAAAATGTTGATATAGCTATAATGATAAAAGTACCCTAGAGTGAAAACCCGAACAATATAATACATTACAAGGCTATATTTGCAACATGTGTGATAAGAAAAAATAAGCAAAATTGCTACTACATGAAGGGGTCTTCTAAATTAATAAACAAAAGACAATGAAAACCTCGGTGTAAAGTGAGCACAATGTGAAACTGCCACTTCACAGTAGACAGGCAGACATCCATAAATCAGAGACCACTCTCACCTTCCTACCTCCAAATTCAGCATGGCTTTAATCTTACATAAAACTGGAAATTACTTAAGATCTGAAAATCTACTCCTTAAAACTGTGAGATAAACAACAGCAAGCTTGAGGACATCTGGATATCTTCATGAATAAATCCAGGAATCAAATGAGAAACTATCTTTTAACACAAAGATTGGGGAAGATAAAAAATATTAATTGAAAACTTTAATTCTATTTTGCTTTTGAAGTAAAATAAATATGAATTAACATCTAAATGTGAAGTCCTTTTATTTTATGATATTTTTAAAAAGCATTGGTAAACAGACTTAATGTGTACCAATAAACATCTCTTGTGGCTAATAGAAGAGTTGTAAAATTATCTTTTACATGGTATAATTTTTACTTTTCCCTCAATTTATTTTCAAATACTTGTAAATTGAATATGACTTAATGTGCATTTTCTAATTATGCCTCACATTTTAACTATGAAAATAAAAGGATACTCTATATAGTAATAAAAAATATCTTCATGTTTTAACTATAATCACAAACCATCTCTATTAAATTTTTAAATGACTGAGGAAACAAATGTTATATTCCAATTTCATCATCGTAGCAAAAACTTCCCAACTGACGCTTTAGTTATGAACTTTAAAATATTCTAATATTTATGTTTAATTTTAACAACAAATGCATATATTCTAAACATGTCAATTCAGATAAAATAAATGTAGTATATAAAAACAGGACCTTTTAATCAATGTAGATTAAATCCTTTATCACTTGCAATTTAGTTGAATCAAAACTCATTTCACAGTTCATCTTTGGTATCTTGAAGGCTTTAATTAAATTAAACTGAATTTAATTTAATTTATTCTTATTGAATCCTTTAAGACACTTTATTGATACTGCGGTTCTGACTTAAAGGAAGTCACCTTTACACTGGGGATTAGGAGTCAGAGGAGATCAACATCTAAGTGCAGGAGAGAACCATTAAAAACAGTGTATGAATAGATGAGAGAAGAAATGGAGACAATTAATGGAAGACCAGATTTGGAGTCTTTGAAGGATGCTGGGTATGGAGAGCCAAGGAAAAGAATGAAGGGATCTGAACTTAGAAAACAGCATAAACAGGAAGCCAGGAAGTATCCATTATCAGAATTCAGGAGGCAAAGAATTAACTGTCTTAAAGGTCAAGTCCTTGTTCTTATAAAATATAACCTTGTCTTTACGCTTCAGAATATCCAATATTCTGTCTGATCCCAAAATTAAAATTAGAATATGTTCTCAACTGAAATCATTGGTTTAGTTTTATTCTGGATCTAGAAGTGAAATTGCTATTTGATTGCTTTATAAAAAAGATATATGCTTTCTCCAGTAGGAACAACCATATATGAAAGCCTGCTTAGACCCCAGCTCCAATATTTTCTAACTATCAGATGAAACCTGAGATGATTCATTGGGCAGTGTGAGTAAAAATACTGATAGCCCAAATGCCTTCTGCTAGAAAGATGCTGATTGTGCTGAAAACACAGAGTAGGAATATTTTGTATTTAGCACTTAATTGTTCAGTGATCAACTTGCACAAAATATTTTCACTCTAAATTAAGAAAATATACATCTTTAATAAGTATATGTACAAAACAGTTTCACTAAATTCTAGTAATTTTATAATTTCTAGACTTTGCATAAGAATTTAATCCATTTTTATGTGAATTAAGTTCTTTGTATACATTATCTCATTTTATTCTCACAATAGCTCCACAGAATAGGTATTATAACTATGGTAATTTTATTGACAACAAGACTGGAACATAGAATAAATATCTTGATATAGGTCACTAGTAGATGAGAATTAGTGCCAGTCTTTTCTGATGGAGAACTGAAGATTTTCTCCATCTTATTTATGAAAGTCCTGGAGGGTCCTGAATTTCAACTAAGTTAATGCTTTGAAATTTTTCCATTAATATTCAAATTGGTGAACCAATAAGTTTTGAATTGTCTAGCAAATTTTTAAAAAAATTTTTACAGACTTCATTTTGATTCATTGTACACATATGGGGTCAAATTTTCATTTCTACAATTGGGCATGATGTACATTCATACCATTCTTGCTTATCATACGTGTATACAGGGTAATGATGTCTGTCTCATTCCACCATTTATCATACCCCAGTCCCTCCCCCTCTCATTTCCCTCTATGTAATCTAAAGTTCCTCTGTCCCATCCCCCAAACCTGATTCTATATCATCATCCACTTATCAGGGAAAACATTCTGCCTTTGCTTTTTTCAAGATTGGCTTATCTCACTTAGCATGATAATCTCCAATTCCATCCATTTATCTGCAAATGCCATAATATTATTATTCTTTATGGCTGATTAATATTCCACTGGGTATATATACCACAGCTTCTTTATCCATCATCTGTTGAAGGGCATCTAGTTTGGTTCCACAATCTAGCTATTGTGAATTGAGTTGCTATAAACATTGATGTGGCTGTGTTACTGTAGTATGCTAATTTTAAGTCCTCTGGGTATAAACCGAGGAGTGGGATAACTGGGTCAAAAGGTGGGTCCATTCCAAGTTTTCTGAGGTATCTCCACACTGCTTTACAGAGTGGTTGTACCAATTTGCAACTCCACCAGCAATGTAAAAGTGTGCCTTTTTCTCCAAATCCATGCCAACATCTGTTATTGTTTGTGTTCTTAATAATGGCCATTCTAATTGGAGTAAGATGAAATCTTAGAGTTGTTTTAATTTGTATTTCTCTAATTTCTAGCAATGTTAAACACTTTTCCATATATTTATTTATTGTCTGTTCATCCTCCTCTGTAAAGTGTCTGTCCATATCCTTGGCCCATTTATTGATTGGGTTCTTTTTATTTTTGGTATAAAGTTTTGTAAGTTCTTTATAAGTTTTGGAGATTAGTGCTCTCTCTGAAGTGCGTGTGGAAAAGATCTTCTCCCACTCTGTGGGCTCTCTTTTCACATTATTGATTGTATCCTTTGCTGATAAAAAGCTTTCTGGTTTGAGTCCATCCCATTTATTGATTCTTGCTTTGATTTCCTGTGCTTTGGAAGTCTTGTTAAGGAAGTCTGATCCTAAGCCAGCATGATGAAGATCCGGGCCTACTTTTACCTTCTGTTTGGTGGAGGGTCTCTGGTCTAATTCCTAAGTCCTTGATCCATTTTGAGTTGAGTCTTGTGCAGGGTGAGAGATAGAGATTTAATTTCATTTTACTACATATGAATTTCCAGTTTTCCCAGCACCATTTGTTGAACAAGCTATCTTTTCTCCATTGTTTGTTTTTGACTCCTTTGTCTAGTATGAGGTAATTGTATTTTTGTGGGTTTGTCTCTGTGTCTTCTATTCTGTACCATTGGTCTGCCTATTTTGGTGCCAGTTCCATGCTGTTTTTGTTGCTACTGCTCTGTAGTTCAGTTTAAGGTCTGGTATTGTGATACCTCCTGCTTCACTCTTTCTGCTCAGGATTGTATTGGCTCTTCAAGGTCTCTTATTCTTCTAGATGAAGTTCACGATTGCCTTCTCTATTTCTATGAGGAATGTCATTGGAATTTTAATTGGAATTGCTTTGAATCTGTATAGTGCCTTTGGTAGAATGGCCATTTTGAACTATTACTTCTGCCTATCCAAGAACATAGATCTTTTCACCTTCAAATGAAGGTTTTCTTCAATTTCTTTCTCTAGTGTTCTGTAGTTTTTATTGTAGAGGTCTTTCACCTCCCTTGTTAGATTGATTCACAAGTTTTTTTTGTTTTTTGTTGTTTTTTTTTTTGAGGCTATTGTGAATGGAATGGTTTTCCTAATTTCTCTTTCAGAGGATTCATCACTTATGAAAAGAAATGCATTTGATTTATGAATTATGATTTTATATCCTGCTACTTTGCTGGGTTCATTTATTAGTTGACAGTTTGAGTTCTTTTTTCCTATTCATTTTCCTTTAATTTCTTTGGTTTGTCTAATTCCTCTGTCTAGTGTTTCAAGCACAATGTTGAATAGATGTGGTTTAAAGAGGGCATCACTGTCTGGTTCCAGTTTTCAGAGGGAATGCTTTCAGTTTTTCTCCATTTAGAATGATGTTGGCCATGGGCTTAGCATAGAGAACCTTTACAATGTTGAGGTATGTTCCAACTATCCCACTTTTTTTCAAGTATTTTAAGCATGAAGGGGTGCTGTATTTTATCAAATACTTTCTCAGCATCTATTGAAATAATCATATGATTCTTAACTTTAAGTCTATTGATGTGATAAATTATGTTTATTGATTTCCAGATGTTGAACCAACCTTGCATCTCTGGATAATCCTCACTTGATCATGGTGTACGATCTTGTTAATATGTTTTTGTATGCAATTTGCCAGAATTTTGTTAAGAATTTTTGCATCTATGTTCATCAGGGATATTGGTCTAAAGTTTTCTTTCTTTGATGCATCTTTGTCTGGTTTTGGTATCAGAGTGATACTAGCTTCATAGAATGAGTTTGGAAGGCTTCCCTCCTTTTCTATTTCATGGAATACTTTAAGGAATATTGGTATTAGCTCTTCTTTAAAGGTCTTATAGAATTTGACTAGAATTAATCTGGTCCTGGGTTTTTCTTGGTTGGTAGGCTTTTGATGGCTTCTTCTATTTTGGTGCTTGAAATTGATCTAAGTTGTATATGTCTTCCTGATTCAGTTTGGAAGGATCATATGTCTCTAAGAATTTGCCAATGTCTTCAATATTTTCTATTTTGTTGGAGTATAGATTTTCAAAGTAGCTACTAATTATGTTATGTATTTCAGTGGTATTTGTCATGATTTTTCCATTTTCATCACGAATTCTAGTAATTTGAGTTTTTTTCTCTCCTTCTCTTCATTAGTGTGGCTAAGGGTTTATCAATTTTGTTTACTATTTGAAAGAACCAACTTTTTGTTTAGTCATTTTTTTAAATTGTTTCTCTTGTTTTAATTTCATTGATTTCCACTCTGATTTTAATTATTTCCTGTCTTCTACTACTTTTGGTGTTGATCTGTTTTTCTTTTTCTAGAGCTTTGAGATATAATGTTAGGTCATTGAGTTGTTTACTTTTTATTTTTTTAATGTATGAGTTCAATGCAATGAACTTTCCTCTTAATACTGCTTTCAGAGTGTCCCAGATATTTTGATATGTTGTGTCGTTGTCCTGGTTTACCTCTAAGATTTTTTATATTTCCTCTATGATGTCTTCTGTTATCATTGCATCATTCAATAGCATGTCATTTAGTCTCCAGGCGTAGGAGTAGTTTTTGTTCTTTATTTTATCATTGATTTCTAATCCATTCCATTTTGCTCTGACAGAATATAAGGTAAGATCTCTATTTTTTTGTATTTATTAATAGCTTCTTTGTGGCATAGTATATGGTCTATTTTGGAGAATGATCCATAAGCTACTGAGAAGAAAGCATATTCACTTAATGATGGGTGAAATATTCTATACAGGTCCGTAAAGTCCATATCATTCATGTATTATTTAGTCTGTAGTTTCTTTGTTCAGTTTTTGTTTGGAGGATCTATCAAGTGGCTAGAGTGGTGTGTTAAAGTCACCAACAATTATTGTGTTTTGGTCTATTTGATTCTTAAAATTGAGAAGGGTTTGTTTGATGTATGTAGATGCCCCATTGTTTGGGGCATAAATATTTAAAATCATTATGTCTAGCTGGTTTGTTTCCCTGAATCAGTTTGAAATGTCATTCTTTAATCTTTCTGACTAACTAGGTTCAACATCCACTTTATCTGATATGATGGAGGCCCCTGCTTTTTTACAGAGTCCATGTGCATGGTATGTTTTTCCCCATCCTTTCACCTTTAATCTGTGGATCTTTTTTATGAGATGAGTCTCTTGAAGACAGCATATTGATGGGTCTTTCTTTTTAATCCAATCTGCTAGTCTATGTATTTTGATTAATGAGCTTAGGCCATTAACATTCAGGGTTATTATTGTGATATGATTTGTATTCCTGGTCATTTTGGTTTATTTTTGGTTTTTACCTTGACTTGTTTTTCCTTTGACTGGCTTTCCTTTAGGGTAGTTCCTCCCTTTGCTGACTTGTATTGTTGTTTTTCACTTCCTCTTCATAAAATATTTTGTTGAGAATGGTCTGTAGTTCAGGCTTTCTATTCATAAACTCCTTGAGATTTTGTTTAGCATGGAAAGATTTTATTTCACCATCAAATCTGAAGGTTAGTTTTGCTGGGTATAAGATTCTTGGTTGGCATCCATGTTCTTTCAGGGCTTGAAATATATTGTTCCAGGCCCTTCTTGCTTTTAGGGTCTGGGCTGAGAAATCTGCTGATATCCATATTGGTTTCCCCTTATATGTAATCTGATGCTTTTCTCTTGCAGCTTTTAAAATCCTATCTTTATTTTGTATGTGAGTTATTTTCATTATAATGTGCCTTGGTGTGAATCTGTTATAATTTTGTGCATTTGGTATCCTGTAAGCCTCTTGTATTTGATTTTTCCATTTCATTCTTCAGGTTTGGGAAATTTTCTGATATCATTCATTGAACAGGTTCTTCATTCCTTTGGTTGGTATCCCTGTGCCTTCCTCAATCCCAATAATTCTTAAATTTGGTCTTTTTATATTGTCCCATAATTCTTAGAGGTTCTGTTCATGATTTCTTACCATCTTCTCAGTTTGGTCAACTTTATTTTCAAGATGATATATTTTGTCTTCATTGTCTGAGAATTTGTCTTCCACGAGATCCATTCTGTTGGTGATGCTTTCTCTTGAGTTTTTAATTTGGTTTATTGTTTCTTTCATTTCAAGTATATCTTTTTTTTTTCAAAATCTCTATCTCTTTATTGAAGTTCTCTTTTGCTTCCTGCATTTGCTCTATTAACTTTATTGGAGCAATCATGCATTGCCTGCATTTGCTCTCTTATCTTTTGCTTCATGGATCATTTTAATCATGTAGATTCTAAACTCCCTTTCTATCATTTCTACTGCCATGCTGTCATTGGACTCTGTCAAAATAGCCTCTTGGTTTGCTAGGGACACTTTCTTCTCCTGTTTTTTCATGTTATTTCTGTAGATTCCCCTCTACCAGTGAAGATCTGAGGTACTGCAGCTTCCTCTCTGTTGGCTTACTGTGACCCTGCAGGATTTCAATACCTTTCCTTTGAGGGGAAGATCGATATCAGCAGCACCCAATACAAACAGTATGTAGTCCTACATCAAAAACTCCCTATAAATGCATTAACAATTTTCAGTAAACAAATAGGACAAGATCAGTTATTATCTACTGTATAGCCATTACTTTTCAGTAAGGTCGTCATTAGCATGAGAAAAGGGAGAAAGAGACTCCAAGGGAACAAAGGGTAAACAGAAGGAAAATAGAGTGTGAAGAGAAAAAAAAAAA
>JAJEJO010000205.1:904977-932728 GCA_020662805.1 Glaucomys volans
AAAAGGTTAAATATTAAAGAAAAAATTCAGAGTCACAGTCATCCATTACTCCAACCTCCCAGTCTTCAGCATCTCCATGTGAGTGCAGTACCTGTCAATGGGTTTCCAGTTTCCTGTAGGCACCTCAGAGAGCAGGCCACCCCTCCCAATGTGATGCCAATTCCCTCATTGGTAATTCAGAATGTTTGCACCAGCCTCTAAATAAGCTGGGGAACCACATCGGGTGCCATGTCTGTGCAGGGCAGGAGGAAGTCTCTGAATTTATTCCATTTTTAACTGATTTTTTTGTATGCTGTGAAATGAGTCCAACTTTATTCTTATGTACAGGGATATCCACTTTTCCCAATACCGTTTATTAAGAGACAGTTCTTTCCCCATTATCTGTTCTTGGCAATGTTTCTTTGCTGAAAATCAATATAATGCATGAATTTATTTCTGACATATTTTGTTTCACTGATCTATGTGTCTTTTTATATACCAAGTACCATGCTATTTGATTATTATACTTTTGTAATATATTTTGAAGTCAGCTAGTGTGATTCCTCAAGTTTTTTTCATTTTGATTGAGATTGTTTTGGCTATTTGGACTCATTTAGTTCCATACAAATCTTAAAGCTGTTTTCCTTTTCCTGTGAATATGTCACTGAATTTTGATAGAGATTGCATTTAATATATAGATTATCTGGAGTAATGTGAATATTTAATAACATCAATTCTTTCAATCTGTGAACACAGAATATCTTTCATTTATTTGTGTAATTTTTTATTTCTTTCACCAATGTTTCATAGTTTTCCTATTTGCTAAATTTACTGGTTTTTTTAATTTTTATTTTTGGTAATTTTTTTGAAGGAAAATATTTTCTTGATTTCTTTTTCATATGGTTTGTTGTTAGTATACAGAATCTAATGATTTTTGTATGTTGATTTTGTATCTTGCAACTTTACTGAAATTTATTTATCAAACAGATTTTTTTATCGAGTCTTTGAGGTTTTCTATATACAAAATCATATTGTCTGTATACAAAACAACTGAATGTTTTTCTTTGCAATTTGGGTGACTTTTATCTTTGCATTTCACCTAATTGTTCTGGCTGGGACTTCCAATGCTATATTGAATAGATATGGCAAAAGTGACATGTTTTCTATGTTGAGGAATAGTCTTGCTCTATCTGATTTATAGAGAGTTTGTTTATTTTGTTTGGTTTGGTTTGGTTGGTACCAGGGATTGAACCCAGGGGCACTAAACAACCAGGCCACATCCCCACCCCTTTTTACATTATATTAGAGACAGGGTCTCACTGAGTTGCTTAGGGTCTTGCTGTGTTGCTGATGCTGAGTTTGAACTCAGGATACTCATGCCTCAGCCTCCCAAGCCTCTGGGATTACAGGCGGGCACTACCACACCCAGCTTAAGGGTTTTCAATCATGAATGAATATTGAGTTTTGCAAATGCTTCTCGACAACTATTTTCTACTCTTTCTTTAAATTCAGTTGTTAATTGTAGCCTGTAAAGTTTATTTAGCAATTTATATCTATCACTAATAAATATAAATATAACATTTATAAATGTAACCTTTATAAAACTCTTACTTTATAAAACTCTAACTTTTGGTAAGCAGCTCTATGAGTAGGATATTATTAGTTCTATTATTACTATTGTATCCATCTTTAAAATAAGGAAACAGAATTTTTTTAAAAGTAAGGAATATATCATATACCCAAGATCAAATGGTTGGTAAATAACTGAACCAGGAGTCAAACCTATATTACAATAATATTTCTAGGTAATTTTTCCAGAGAAATAAAAACATTTGTCATAGGAAGCTGTGTACATGAACACTCACTGTTTAGGAAATAGCTCAATTGTCTATAAACAGAATAATGGATAAATAGGTTGTAGTATATTCAGACAATTAGGTACTCTTCAGCAATTAAAGAATACATCTAATAACACATGGAAAACGCATGTAAATTATAAAAACAGACTGAGTAAAAAAAGTCAGACAAATACATGTGCAGGATTCCATCTGTATGGAAATTTAGAATAAGCAAAATGGTACTAGAAATCAGATCAAATGAAGCTTCTGAGTATGCCTTGGACTAAATGCATATCTTCCCAAAACTCATGATGAAATCCTCATCTCCAAAGACTCCTATTCGGAGGTAAGGATTTGGAGAAGTGCTTAAAGCATAAGGGTAGAGCCTTCATAGTTAGGATTAGTGTCCTATAAAACATGCCCAAGAAGGTGGTTCACCCTTTCACCATGTGGGGGCCCAGTGAGAAGGCACCATCTATGAACAGGAAAATAGGCCCCCAGATGCCAAATCTCTCAGGGCCTACATGACAGAGTTCCCAGACTCCAGAACTATGAGAAATAAATTTCGATTACTGATAAGTCATCCAGTTTATGGTGTTTCTGTTGCAGTAACCCAAACAGGATACAAGAGAGGAGATAAGTAATGGGCTAAGAAATCAACATCAATAGTACCACAAGGCTCTGGTAAGCTATTTCATTTACAAAAACATTAGGCAAAGGAACCCAAGAATTTTTTTTTTTTTTGATGGTTCAGTTATTTTATTTGGCTTTAAAATTAATAGATAACAATGATAAAAGATAATTAAATTTTATGAAAGCATAGAAAAAATAGATCTCTCATCTCAACAATTGACCAAAAAGTTACATACATACCTGCATATATACAGTTATATATGAATTTGAAAAAAGAATTTCATATGTAGTTGCAGGTATTTAACATAGATTTAGGCATATTTATCATTATATTATTTGTAAAACTTTAATAAATACATAAAAAACAGATCTAATATTCAATTTTAATTGTATGTAACATTTAATTACATAGAGACATTAGGATTCATACATCTAATAATGAATTGAAAGATTTTTAAATTTTAAATTACTGTTATAAAATTGTATAGGTCAACAAATATTGTTTACTTTGATTTAGTTACTCTGAATTCTCCCTTAAATACAAATGTTAATCATTTAAATTTATTAGGCTTTTTGCAGTCTTCCATATCACTGCATGAATTCTAGATAAATTATAAAGTGTTTGCTTAGTTGAAATTGTTATAAAAATTCCCCCAAATTCTTAGAGACAGAACTCATTGGTCTTTTTTATTCATCCCTAACTTTGTATGAGGTAACTTCTTGAAGCCTTTGCCTTCTCTGACTTTGGTCTGTCCAAAATCAGACTATTACTCTCTTCCCTTGATTTTTCCTTGATTTTTCTCCAGCCTCTCTCAGCTAAGCTATGTAATTCACACCAGTCAGAGTTAACTTTTTAAAGTAGCTATCCTTTTCTTGTCACTCTTCTCCACAAAAATCTTCAAAGACTTTCCATGGCCTATAAAATAATTACTTAAATACTAAACTTGCTGAACATGGTCCTTTAAAGTAAGAAGCAAACCTAACTCCTAAGCTGTATTGATGACACCACCTTCCTACTTCTGCATCTTTCCTTATGTTGTACCTTAGTCTGAAATGACCTTTCTTCTCTGATGAAATTCTCATTTCAACCTTTTTTATTCCTTCACAGTCATTTGCATGTATTTCATTTCGTCACAAGAATTAACCTGAGTTTCCCTCATAAAATGGCAATACCTTGATAACAGGTCCAATTGTTATCTATTTATCTTTATTCCTGAAGGTTTTTGTAAAAATTAAATAACATTGAAAGTACCTCTTATGGTACCTAATAGTTGTACCTTATGGTACATAATAGTTAACTTGAAGTTAAATCACTTCCAAAATGCTGATAGATGCAAGAATAGGGAACTGTGCGGTACAGTTGTATTTATCTCAGGCTTCGATTTCAGCAAAAATCTTGACTGTTGTTTTTGCCAAGTCTTTTACTATTGCAGGTAGAAAAATTTTAATGATGCAAAGGGGAAGGATGTACATGTAGATAAGGATGATTGATATGACCAGAATGTGATATGTGTGTTTACAGGTAAGAGAAGAGGGAAGATTAAAAAGTCAGATGGCATGCAGGAGATAGTGAAGAGGGGTAGGCCTCATGTGTTAAAGTAAGCAACTTGAAATGTATCTTCAAAAACAAGAATAGTGGAAATGTTTAACATGTGTTCAGAAATCAATACAAAGTGCAGATTAAAAGAGAAGCAGTTAGGAAGACATTATAGTAATCTAAATGAATTGATAATCTCTGGGTGTAATAAATGTGGAATACATTTTCACTGTGATTTGCTTTCCAACCAATATTATTATTGCCTAAGAACAGGTTCAGTCTGTTGATTTAATTTAGCACCAATATGCCTCTGATTTCCTAGACAGTCAACACCATGAAACTCCTGAACTCTAGACTCACATTTCAAACTGCCAACTTATTTGAGTATATAACTGGCATCTACAAATATCAAAATTTAGCACATCCAAATTTGAACTTAAATTTTCACTCCCAAATCTTCTCGCACATCTGTCTTACCAGTTTCAATAAGTCACATTGGCATCCAGAAATTTTCTCTGTTCAAAATTATAGAAATGGTCATTGAATCCTCTTTCTTTCACCCTTCATGTCCAATCCATTACAATTCTACATGAAAAACATATCCTGAATTTATTGACTTCTCTATATGCTCACTAGAGAAACAGTGTCCAAGCAAACGTTTTCCAAGTAGACTCACCAAAGCCTCGTCATTTCCCCTTGTTACCCTCCTGCACCACTTTATTCAAATCCATTTCGCCCTACCCACGGCAGTCAAAATGATTTTTTCCCATGTGAATCATGTTTCTCTTCTTTTTCTTAAAATACAGCATTGTCTTTTTCATATTCAAGCAAATAATCAATGGAACCTAAGAAAGATGACTTGATAGTTGTTTTTAAATAATAATCATTTTTTACTAAATATAAAATACCAACAAAAACAATTGTTTCTCCAGAAAGCTTAATCTTCTATCCATATTGAATACCACATGTGGGCTGGTTATGCTGTTTATTTTTAGTGTAAATGTTATTTAAGCTTTTTCTGGAATGACAGAAAAAGTTTAACGAAAAGCACATCCGTTGATAAACAGCAAAGTGATTAAATATGCAGGAAAGTCCATTGTCTCTGACATGGTTACTTTAAAGCTGTTAAAAATTTTGTAAAGGCTTGTTCTCTGTGGACATGACATCAAATCTCCTTAAAATAACAGTAATTAAAAGACACTAATTAAAGTATGATTCAAACTGCCAGATGACACTTCTTAAAATTTATGAAGTTAGTCCTTTCTTCAAGTGGCTAGTATAGTTCCTTGCTATGCTCTCAATAAAAGGAACTCTTCCAGCAAGATCTAAAAACCAACTTCAAATCGCCTGCAACTGCCTAAGTGACCTTTAACTGCCTTCTCAGGCCACTGGGCCAGACAATTTCCTCACTATCCTTCCTACTTCTCCCTGACCACATTGCTTTTCTACTTGAGGTATTTCCATCAATTCAGTTGTTCTTTCTTTTACTCACTCGCCCTGTTGTACGTGGTTAATTTTAGGTGACTTCTGTATCTATGTCAGTCACCATACCCATGCACAGAGTGTGTAAGGAAGAGTAATACACAGACAAACTTCAGCGCACCTACTGTTGAATGAAAGCAAAACAAAAACTAAAAATCTAAATCTAAAGTAGGTCAAGTGCAGGAAGCTAACAGTGCTGTCTACAGACATAAACAAGTTGTATCAGAGCACCAGAGAAAGTGAGGGGAGGTTTCAAAGAGGAAGTGAAACTGGATCATTTTTAAGAGATTGCTGAGAACCTCACAAGAGCATGCCATTCTGGGTTCACAGGACAGAATGAATGAAGACATGGATATGATAGGAACTAGCAGTGAACCACAAGTCATTTGTCATAGCTAGCCCAAAGGTTGTACCAGGGAACTGAACACACTCATGAAGGACCCTGGAAGGCAAGGGAATTTGCATTTTATCTTTAAAAATGACTAAAACATCTTACACATTTGATTTTTACAAACATCACTGTAGTTACAATGTGGAAGATTGTTTGTAAATCATACATAAGCACAGAAGGTTGTTTCCATGCATTAGCAAGATATATGAGGATCTGAAGATGAAGATTGGAAGAAGAGATGGAATGAAAAATAAAAGCACCACCGTGAACAACAGCAGTAGGTAAAAACTGAGCTTCCACGGCATGTATGTTAGGGATTGTTCTCAGGACGTTTTCTTTTTCTTTTTCTTCATGTGCTGGAGATCAAGCCCAGGGTCTCAAATGTTCTCAGTGCTTTATACAATCTCTAAAACAATGATTTACAAGGTGAGCAATATTATTAGTTCAGTTTTCATGGATAAGGAACCTGAAGCCTAGAGTCTAAATTGCCCAGTTTCCAGAGCTATAAAATGTGGTCTGACTCCATTACCTGTGCTCTTAAAAATGGCACTTTATTAGATACCATGTAAGGCCGCACAATGTAGGCAGGGAATCAAAGTAGCTGGCAGCTCCTTTATTAAGTGCAACATTAGGTGGAATTCTATAAAACAAGGGTATAGTGCCTTTATTCTTCACTAATCCACAAACTACTTCTTCTTAGGTACATAATTCAGTTCCTTCATTCCAGGACATCTCTCTGGACTTTCTAAGCCACACTGAACTTGCCACAGTGAATGCCCCGGACATGATTGTTTTTGATTGTCATAACAGCTCCTATCTCATTATGTACTATCTCCTTTGCTCTTGTAACAACATTTTTATATCCTCTGTTAAAAACAAGAAGCATTTTTAAATGATTCATTTGAATGATCCCCTGGTTCCATCAAAACGTAATCAGAAAATAAAGTCCCAAAACGTAGTCAGAAAATAGTGTGTGTGTGTGTGTGTGTGTGTGTGTGTTGACTTCCATGCCTACTTGGAGACATAATTATCAATTCTCTCAAACAAAGGGCCAGATCAGTAAGAGATGTAAATAGCATATCATGGGTTCAATATACACAAGAGCAAGAGGGCGGGGACCAGATAAGCTTATTATTATTACTGAGATACAAATTTATAAGAATAATTGAGGCACTGATAATTATACCCTCTAAAAGACAAAATGAAATTGGTGAAATCTATTATGTTTTATCTTCACAGTTAATGAGCTAACTTGCTGAAAACAAAAAATGATCAGGTTAAA
This sequence comes from Glaucomys volans, assembly GCA_020662805.1. Lineage (NCBI taxonomy): Eukaryota > Metazoa > Chordata > Mammalia > Rodentia > Sciuridae > Glaucomys > Glaucomys volans. The sequence continues at coordinate 912,120 of JAJEJO010000205.1, forward strand.
AGTTTGGAGTTTATTAGTTTAATGACATTGTTTAATGAAAACCCATTTTTTCCCATCTAGAATACTTCTTAGCCATCTGATTGGAAAGTAGACCCCTGAAATTTAAAATCATGGCATTATAACCTTGGTACGTAAAATGTCATCAAAGCCACCCTTTTCAATGTAAAAACATGCAGAATGCATAAATTATAGGGCTGTGGTTCTGCTCTGCTTCAGAGTGACACTGCAGGATCCATGGGCATACCATATGTAAATTTCCATGGTCCCAGGAGATTCAGTTTGAATGGATACTTGGAAGTCAGCAGAACCCCCAAAATGGATTTGTGGTCTGTGTGGTAAGAACTGTAACAGTAAGATTGAGTGGAAGCCTTTGAAACAAGTCTGTCTGTCCCTGTATCAATGCAGGACAGGAAAGAAACTGAAAAAAACAATATTACATCTCAAGTGGAATGACAGAGACTACAGCTGTTCTCAAAGACTTAACGCAGGACAAGGTGGTAGGTTAGTGGGAAGAAGCCTTTCCCACAGGTCTGTGATTGGGACAGTGAGAAAACTACCTCTCTGGGAGGTAAGTGAAAAAACTACTCCACTAAGACTCAATGTTGGACAGACAGCCTTGAAGACTGGGGAATTTGAGGTAGGTCAGATGAGGATAAGGAACAGATTTGGAGCTGAGCTCCTGGCAGGAGTAGGGAAAATTAATACACAAAGTCAGAAAAGACTGAAAAGTGCTGGAAAAGTCTTATCATGGGAAATCCCAGTATCAGAGGGGCAGCCTGCCCTGGGCTGACCCAGAGGCCATTTGTCTCATTAAACTGGTGCGTGAAAGTGACCCAGGTCTGCCTGCTGTGCCAGGGGAGCACTGAGAAGATATATTGGTACATCCATTGGACAGTGGCACCAACTCAGACTAGAAACTTAGACCTGTGAGTTCAAGACTGAGTCTAGCAGACACCAACTGCAAGATCCAAACTGAGCCTAGCAAATCAGGAGAGTCTCTGGAATGGAGAATCTCTGGCTTGGAGACCATTTTGCCTGGGAGTAATACAGGTTGGAGAGGTTGGAGAAAGCCTGCTCCCTCTCCCACCCCAACCCTGCTCCCTTGAATCAGCCAGAGTGCGGAACCAGCAGTAGGGAGAATCTGAATGGGCAAAGTGACAGTTCAGTGCTCAGAAACAGTCCTTGAGAGGTCAAAAAAGGGGCGTATCCTTGAAGAACAGAAACAGCAAAGGACCGACTCCCCCTTCCCACAAATGACGCCCTTGGGAGAGTAGCCGGGTACAGCCTAGAAGTGATTCATTATTGCCTGATACCTCCACAAGCAATAAAACACCTGGGGCAATACCAGACCTACGTCCCTTCCCTGGGAATTTCACTTGCAGAAACTCGTCTCCTAGAACCCAAAGGCAACTATACCCTGGAAGTGAAGCCAAAAGCATCTTCCACAGCTGCTTACACCATCACACTGAGAAGGAAAGTGAAGAAACGGAAAGAGAGTTTGTCACAGATATGCATATACTCTCGTTGACTATTCTGTTATTTTGTTGTTTTGTTTTGTTTTGGAATGTGTGCTGATTGATACATGAGGGACGTTTATACATCTCTGCACATAAGTATTTGTTTTTGCTTTTTCATTTTTAGCATTTCTTGAAAGTAATTACTTTTCCATGCTCTGTTTTTTGAGGATTAGGGGTTTCGATTAATGTATTTTGGATTGATTTTCTATTGTCTGTTTCACAAACTCTGCTTCCTTTTGTTTCTATTTCTCTCTTTTTTCATACTAAAGGCCAAACTGTATTGTTCTCTCTTTCAGTAAATCTTTTCCTTCTATTTTCTCTTCTCTCCCTCATAAACACATCCCAAGTCATTTCTGCATTGGTCTTATTCACCTCTTGAATCTACAAACCCTTTCCTACTCCCCCATCTCTTCTTCTTTCCTCTTAATGAACTCTATCTTTAACTGGATACTTAAACATATTCATATTTGTTTATTTTTCTCACTTCTAGCATTTTTTGAAGGCAGTTGTTTTTCATTGATCACTTTTTGAGGACTTGGCTGTTTGGTTAGTATACATAATTTTTTTCTCTCACTTCTTTTTTATTTCTAGCTTTAATTTTTATTTTATACGTTTTATTCTCTTCTCTCTTTCCCTCTACTCTCTTTATCTCTTTCCCTCTGCTAACAGCCAATCTCTATTGATCTTTTGTTCACTCTTCCTTTAATTTTTAAATTTTTTTCCTCTCCTCCTCTCTCAAAATCATCATATTGTACCTCATTTCTGTTCTATCCCTGTTCATAATGTGAAATTATAAACCCTTTGTAAACTTACTGTTTCTACCATAATCATAACATTTCTGATTTTTGTGAAAATCAACATGATAGATTTCATACCAAGAACAATTTGATTTAATAATGGAAATTGTTTGCATTGGTTGTTGTTATTATCTTTTCTTCCTAAAGGGTGAGGTACAGGAATTCTTCAGGGACACCATAAGTCCACAGAATAGAAACTCGAGACTAACTAACTGTTAGATGGGTAGACATGGGAACAATAGATAGATGAAGACTCAGACATACAAACCAAAGGAATACATAATCTTTTCAATGAAATAATTTAATATCTGAAAATTTGCCAAACCTTAAGAATGAAATGAAAAATATAATAGAGAAAGCATACAGGACCCCATTATACAAAAGTAGAACAGAACCAACCAAGACATATTATTATGAAAATGCCTATCATACAGTATAAGGATAGAATTTTTAATTTTATTTTTTCTAGTTAGTTGTACATGATAGTAGAATGCATTTATACATTTTTATAGGTCATACATAAATAGAGTATAACCTCTCATTTTCCTGATTTTACATATTGCAGGATCACATGGTCATGCAGTCATACATGTATATGAGGTAATACTGTCTCTTTCACTCTACTATACCATTCCTTCTCCCATACCCCTTCCCCTCCCCTCACTCCCCTCTACCTAACATAAAGTAACTATTCTTCCCTATCCCCCCATTGTGAATTAGCTTCCGCATATAAGGATAGAATTTTAAAAGCTGCCAGAGAAAAATGACAGGATACATTTAGAGGGAACCATTCTGAATCTCAGGTGATTTCTCCACCCAGACCCTTAAAACTAGCAGGTCTTAGAATAAGATATACCATGCTCTGAAAGAAAATGGGTGCAAACCAAGAATACTATACCCTGCAAAATTAAGCTGCAGAATTTATGATGAAATTAAAAAAAAGCCTTCCATGATAAAAGTTAGTTCACAACTAGAAGGCTACACTACAAAATATACTCATTAAAACATTTCCTGAAGAAGAAATGGAGAAAAAAACTGAATAACAGCAAATGGAGGAACTACACTAGACAAGTAGTTCATCAAAGAGAAACTAATTCAAATTAAAACCAGAAATAAATCAAAATTACAGAGAATAAAAGTCAAATCTCAATAGTAACATTGTATGTAAATGGCCTAAATTCATCATTCAAAAGACATAGATTGGCAGATGGGATTATAAAGCAATACCCAACAATATGATGTCAACAAAGGGGATTCACCTCATAGGCAAAGACATCCACAGACTGAAGGCAAAAGGGTGGGAAAAAACTTACCATTCACATGGATCTCATAAACAAGCAGGGGTTTCTATTCTCATATGAGATAAAGTAGACTTCAAGCCAAAGTTTATTAGAAGGGACAAAGAAGGCTTCTTCAAACTGCTTAAGGGAATTACACATCAACAAGACATATAATTATAAATATTTATGCCCCAAACAATGAAGCATCTCTGTATATCAAATAAATCCTTCAAAATTTCAAGAATCACATAGAGCACAACATCTTAGTACTGGATGGCTTTAACATGCCTCTTTCATCACTCATAGATCTTCCAAACAAAAACTAAGTAACAAAGCTATAGAACTCTAAATTAAAATTAAAAATTTAGACTTCTCAGACATATGTAGACTATTCCATCCATCAATGACTGAATATACTTTCTTCTCATCAGCATACAGATCATTCTCTAAAATAGAACATATCTTAGGCTACATAGCAATTCTTAGAAAATACAAACAGAGATAATACTTTGCATTTTGCAGATTATAGTGGAATGAAATTAGAAATCAACAATAAAATAAAAAATAGAAGTGATTCTTATGCCAAGAGACTAAATAATATGCTGTTGAATGATCAAAGAGTAGCTGAAGAAATCAGGATGAAATAAAAAAAATAATTAGATCTAAATGAAAATGGTGACACAACATATCAAATCTCTGGGACACTATGAAGGTCGTTCTAAGAGGAACATTCATAGCATTGAGCACATACATTGAAAGAATAGAAAGCCATCAAATAAATAACTTAACTTTACATCTCAAAGTCCTAAAAAAGAAGAACAAATCAACACTGAAAGCAGTGGAAGACAGGAAATACTTAAAATCCGAGCCAAAATTAGTGAAATGGAAAAAACAAAAAAAATTTCAAAAGATTGAAAAACAAAAAGTTGGTTCTTTCAAAAAAAATAAATAGAATTGATAAACTCTTAGCCAATCTAACAAAGAGAAAGAGGGAAACATCAAATTACTAAAAATTATGATGAAAAAGGAAATATCACCATAGACAAGTCAGAAATGCAATGATAATGAGAAACTATTTTGAAACTCTATACTCTAATAAAATAGAAAATCTCTAAGGCATCAACAAATTTCTAGAGACATATGACCTATCTAAAATGAATCAGGAGAACATAGAAAATTAAAGCAGATCAGTTACACGCAATGAAATTGAAGACACCATCAAAAGTCTACCAACAAAGAAAAGCCCAGGACCAGATGGATTCTAAGTCAAGTTCTACCAGACCTTCAAAGAAGAAATAAACACCAGTCCTCCTCAAATTATTCCATGAAATAGAAAAGGAGTGAACCCTTCCAAACTCATTCTATGAAGTAAGTATCACACTGATAACTAAACCAGACAAAGACACATCAAGGAAAGAAAACCAGCTCAATTTCATCCCTGATGAAAATAGTTGCAAAAACTCTTTAAAGAATTCCGGCAAATTTCATACAAAAAATATTTAAAAGGTAGTGCACCATGATTAAGTGGTGTTCATCCCTGGGATGCAAGGTTGGTTCAACACTTGGAAATGAACAAAGGTAATTCATCACATCAATAAACTTAGAGAAAATAATCACATGGTTTTCTCAATAGATCCAGAAAAGGCATTTGACAAAATATAGTATCCACACATGCTCAAATCTCTAGAAATACTAGAGATACGAAGAATATTTCTCAACATTTTAAAAGTGAAACCCATGGCCAATATTATTCTAAATGGGAAAAAACTGAAAGCATTCCCTCTGAAAACTGAAACAAGACAGAGATGCCCTCTTTCACCACTTCTACAAAACATAGTTTTGATAACCTAGTCAGAGCAAGTAGACAAAAGAAAGAAATTAAAGTGATACATGTGGGAAAAGAAAAGCTCAAACTATCCTTATTTGCCAATGACAAGATTCTACATTTAGAAGACCCAAAAAACTCCACCACAAAACTTCTAGAACTTCTAAATGAATTGAGCAAAGTAGCAAAATATAAACACCCACAAGTCAATTGTGTTCCTATAAACCAAAGATGAATCAGCTTAAAGAAAAATTAGAAAAACTATCCCATTCACAATACCTTCAAAAAAATAAAATAGTTGGGAATTGATCAAACAAAAGAGGTGAAAGAACTCTACCAAAAAATCTCCAAAACACTAAAGAAATAAATTGAAGAAGACCTTAGAAGATGGAAATATCTCCCAAGTTCTTCAATAGGAAGAATTAATATTGTTAAAAGAGTCATTCTACCAAAACACTGTATAAATTTAATGAAATTCCTCTTCAAATTCCAATTTAATAAAGCAGTCATAAAATTAATTTGGAAAAATTAGAAAAATAAGAGGCCAGAGTAGTCAAAGCAATCCTTAGTTTAAACAGTGAAGCAGGAAGCATCGCTTTACCAGACATTAAAATATACTACAGAGGTATAACAGGAAAAAGACCATGGCATTAGCACCAAAACAGACAAGAAGACAAATGGAACAGAATGGAAGACACAAAGACCAACCCACATAAATACACTTATCTCATACTAGACAAAGACACCATAAACATGCACTGAAGAAAAGATTGCCTCTTTAACAAATGGTGCTGGGAAAACTGGAAATCCACACATAGCAGAATAAAACTTAACCCCTATCTCTCACTCTGCATAAAACTCAACTCAAAGTGGATCAAGGACCTGAGCTGCACCTACTAGAATAAAATGTAGGCCCAACTTTGCATCATTTCAGCTTAGGATTCAACTTCTTCAATAAGACTCATAAAGTGCAAGAAGTAAAATCAAAAATCAAATGGGATGATTTCAAACTAAAAAGCTTCTTCACAGCAACAGAAACAATCAAGAATGGCAAGAGAGAGCCTATAGAATGGGAGAAAATTTTGCCACCTGCACCTCAGTTTAAATATTAATATCTAGGATATACAACGAACTGAAAAAACACCAATAAAGCATATAACCCAGTCAATAAATGGGCCCATCATGGAAGAAGAAATATAAATGGTAAACAAATATTTGAAAAAATGTTCACACATCTCTAGCAATTAGAGAAATGCAATTTAAATATGCACTGAGATTCCATCTCACTGTGAGATTCCATCTCACAGTCACAATGGCAATTATCATGAATACAAGTAACAATAAATGTTGGCAATGATGTGGGGTAAAAGGTTTACTATATATTGCTGGTAGGAATGCAAATTGGTGCAACCACTCTGGAAAGCAGTATGGAGATTCCTTAAACAACTTGAAATGGAACTACCATTTGATCCAGTTATCTCACTCCCAGCATACTACAGTGACACAGCCACATCAATGTTTATAGGAGAACAATTCACCCTAATCAAGCTATGGAACCAACCTAGGTGTCCTTCAACATAGGAACGGATAAAGAAAATGTGGTATATATACAATGGAATAGTACTCAGCCATAATGAAGATTCAAATTATGGCATTTTCCAGTAAATGGATGGAACTGGAGACTATCATGCTAAGTGAAATAAGCCAATCCCCTAAAACCAAAGGCTGAATGTTCTCTCTGATATGTGGATGCTAACACATAATAGGGGTCAGGGAGTGAAGAATAGAATTTGACTGGATTAGACAAAGGATAATGAAAGGAAGGGAGGGGATGGGAATAGAAAAGATAGTAGAATGAATCAGACGTAATTTTTCTATGTTCATATATGAATACATGACCAGTGAGACTCCACATCATGTACAACTGAAAGAATGGGATCCTAATTGTAATGTTTTACTCTATGTATGTATAATATGTCAAAATACACTCTACTGTTATGTATACCTAAAAAGAACAAATTTTTAAGAGCCAAAAAAAGACAATGCAGAAAACAGATAATAGTTCCCATCATGAGTTTGGCCCTTAAAAAATTAATTCTAGAAGATTGAATTTGATCTCTATGACCTCAACCAGGAAACAGACTGGTTGAGCTATTAATTACATCTGCTGTGCCAAGCATAGTATTTTTCTAGAGGAGAATAAATTGGCATCAGGCAAATGATATGTGACTCTCAATATGATGAATTGATTCTTTTTCATCTCTATTAAAAAAGAGGAGCAGAAATATTATTCATTCATGTAGGTGAATACCAATATACTTTTATGGGTTTCTCTCATTTTAATCCTTGTCTTTCTTTCTTGTTTTTATGCATTCCAATTCTTCTTAAACTTGATATTATTTCTAGATTTTCCTGACTTCCATCTACAATGTTAAATGATTTTGATTTAGTTCATTCTTTAACTTTTTTACTTTGGATGTTTTGGCCACCCTAAATCTAGAACAGACTTTTTGTCAAAATTTTAGTCAAATCATACATGACCTTGACATAGAATATCCAGGGATTCAGAAACATGTTAACTTTGTAATTTTTGACCAGCTGATAATATTGAAATATTATACAGAGGCACCAGATTTTCTTTAGGTAAGAATTTCTGATTATAATGAAAGCAAACCCTTCATTATCTTAGCATTGCTCTTGAGACAATATGATAAACACACATCCTTGACTTGATCATGTTGATCAGTTGTTTCCCCATTCTCAAGCCATCTGTATCTCTACCTTCTATTCAAAATAAAACCCTTACTCTGTCAATGAAGCAGCCACATTGATCTTGTCTCAGGTATCAAATGTACCTCACAACCCTTACCAATGAACAGTATGCTCTTGAAGACATCCTGCATTAAAAAAATGTAATCAAATTTCAAGTTCAATATAGATAGTGTAATTTATATTTTAAGGGATATATTATTTTGACTTTTGCAGGATATTAAAAATAATTAGATATAAATATCAGAAAAAGTTAAAAGTTAACAATCAGATTACCTTGTTGTGGAAAAAGCAAATATTGATCTCTTACCACTAAGTAAGGTGAAGGTATGTATAACACAGAAACTGCAGAGTTTTCAAAGTCTTTATCAAAAACAAAGCTGCTGTGGGATGGCAAAGAGTTTGTGAATTCACTTTCTTCAAACAGGTTTTTATACACTTTTATGCGAGGTCGAACTTGGCCTTTCAGAATTATATAAAATCCATCATTTCCGTCCACTGAAACAAAACAAAACAAATACAAGAAAGATACAGATATGACTAGAGCATATTTCACACTTGCTGTATGTTTAGCAATTTCCTTTCAGTTTATTCTATGACACCAACTATAATGTAGCCCTTGGGGATTCACAAAGTGTGTACTCAAATAACAAGAATACCAAAGGCATGTTTGGAGTACTCACTTCAGACATTATATATAGTAGCCCATCTTCCCATGGAATTGCCAGGTCGTAGGGGAAAAAAAAAAGAGCAAGCATGGTATCATTTGTCGTAGCTTGAAGACAATATGATAAACTTGAACTTGACCCTCTCCCCTCAAAATTGGTATCTGCCTATTATATATAAGTAATAATATATGCATATATATGTATACATATGTATGCTATTAATTATTATTTATCTTTGTTCTGGACATGATGATGATCACTTATAGAACTGAGTTAAGCAGATAGTTTGGAAAGATTGACTGAAACAAACCACAAAAATAATTTTTCCATACTTGTCCTTAACTCCATATTTTAAGTCTCCACAATCTTTCACCCAACCCAGGGCCTAAGTTCAACTCTGTGTGTGTCTGTAGTTCTGGCAGGTGTATTCCCTTATGAACCACTTAGATCAGTTTCAGCTCTTCTGGAGCCTCTAACTTTTGAAAAGCCGGGCATAGTAACTACATGGTATCTTTCTCCATTTCTTTACATTCCTTTTTTAGGACTGGAACAAGTTATTCAAGTGCTACAAGACTTTTTGTGCACTTTGTTTATTATCTTACAGTAAATAGAAACTTTACAAATTGATTTTCAGGGGCAATCATGTGTCTTTGTATGCCCTAAGTGTTCTCTGCCTTTTTTTTTTTTTTTCTGACCTGAGTGTTTTTTAGTGGGGCTCTTTATCATCATCAGTTTTCCCTCTTCTTTAAAGCAAAGTGTGATTTTTTTTTTTTGGATGTCTGAGGTTAAAATGGACCCATTCTGGGTAGCACAATATCATTCACTAAACATTTAATCTGTGTGGTTAGGACACTGCAGAAAATTTGTTTTTTAATGGTTATTAGGTAAGTTGTTTGAGCATCAAATGGTAGCAAGCACCTGTAAAGATCAGTGAGTATAAACTTTTTAGACTAGTAATGTTTTTGACTGCCATGAGGGTTGGGGTTAGTTATGAAAAGGTATCTTCTAATAAATACATTTAATACTGTTTGAGTGTATAGAGTTAATGGCACTTCTCAGCATAGAATAAAAGTTGTGGAAAGAGATGCACTGTATAAATAATCTTATTTCAAGGACTGCTACTTGCCATCCCAATACAATTTTTTTTTTTTTACTTTTCCTTTACTAACCATCCTTTTATTGAACATTGCATGCGCCATGATAAAAATTCCATTTCTCAGTCTTAAATATGTGGCCATGCGGCATCATTCTGATTAATAAACTATTGGGAGAATTTTTGTTTCCCAAGCATGCAGCACAGCTCTTCCTTCATGCATCCTAGAATGAAGAATGATATTGGGACTAGGACAGACATGTTGTCACTGAAATGAAAAGGTGAGGCGAATATTAGAGTTCGGAACCTAACATTTTTCATATGCTTATCTGGTGACTTCTCGTGATATAACATAAATAAAACCCAAGATTGGTTTAAACTATTGTTCTTTAGTTCTTTATTACTCAGGGCTGAACACAATTTTCATGTGGATATTGTTGGTATTTAAGTTAACTCTAAGCATAATTGGTCCATCTGTTACTAACATATAGAGTTACATTGTCACAGAGAATATTACCCCTATGTGAAACATCAATTTTGATAACTATATTTAAAGAATGGCATTTTGTAAAAGTCATGGATATAGATAAAATCATTTTCAGAAATCTACCTCCAAGCTGTAATGCTATGTGGTTTGAAAATCTATACTTAAATAAGCTAGAGATGATAACAGATATATGATGTGATTATGTGTGGATTTTTACATTAGCCTGACAATTTATATCAGGTGTTGAAAACAATTTCACAGTAATCTCTGCCTTCATTTGAACAGCAGTTATCTCAATTGAACAGCAGCACCTATTATATATATAATAATTAGGACATAAATGTTAAATTGGGAGCTGCAAACTCAAGTATCAGGCTCCAAGAAAATGTGTTCACTTTGGTGATAAATACAACTCCTCTAATCCCCTCAGGAATATCTTCCTTTTCTGCTAGGACTTTACCCAGTGACAGTGAATTTTGCTGGATAATTTCTGTTTATAATGTATTAATGTTCACGATTACGTAATAAAAATTTCTATAACATTCGGAAGGTCCTTAAGGAGTTATACTAATTTGAGAAAAAGAATTTGAGAACCATGGGAAAATATTTAGGTAAGAAAAAAATCTCATCAATCCTTATATATACTTACAAAAAAAAATTCAGATTAAGCTATTCTGGAAGCTGCTAACTCTATCTTGTACAAAAACAATGCTGTTTTTGCAATTGCCAAAGAGAATCATAAGAAAAAAAGTATTTTTAATATTAAGGCAATATCATTTAAAATGATATATATGCTCTTCTTTTTCAAAGTGATATGCTATGAAAGGATCAAAGGTAACTCTAGGAGACAGGAAAAGGGACCCAGGTGTGTTGTATTCATTATATAATCTCAAAAAGCAATCATGTATTTCTAGGATCAACTTTCAGTTAAGAAACTGATATGCGAAGTCAAATTATCTCCATGTATTCCAAGTGTTCTTTATTTTTAAATTATTTAGTGAACACAAAACTTTTAAATGTTGTTATTATTATTAAGGGATATTAACAAATTCTAAATTTCAAAACTTATATCCATAGTTTATCAATGACATGACTATTTGAAACATTTTGACCAACTTGAACTAAGAATCATTACCCTATGTAATGTGTGATTAACAAGGATGATATGAATGTACATCATGCACAATCACAGAAATGAAAATTTGTACCCCAAATGTGTACAATGAATCAAAATGAAATCTGTAAAAATAAAAAAAAAATTTTTTAAACAAAGACGAACCTTGCAGACATAAAAGGCTATATTTCACCAAAATCTTTATTTTAGTTAATACTGCATAATACATCATTATATTAAGTAATAGTCCTTGGAAAAGCTACTTTTAATATCAAGATGCTCCAAACATTTTATCCAAGTATCACCCAGGAATCTTTGTCCTCTGTTTTTTCATCATCATAGGACTTAGTTTTTCCATCTAACATATTTCTGAGAAAATATCTTAATAGATTTGGATAGAGTTATTTTGCCTCTGTCTTTAATGCTGTCTCTTAAGTTTTTCCCAAAGTACAAGTATTGTAATCATTTCCATACATTGACAAGTATTTACATAAAATATTTTAACTATTTTATTTTTTTTAAATATTTTTAGTTGTAGATGGACACAGTACTTTATTTTATATATTTATTTATTTTTATATGGTGCTGAGGATTGAACGCAGTGACTCACACATGCTAGGCAATTGCTCTACCACTGAGCCACAACCCCAGTCCCTTATTTTAGCTATTTTATACTTTATAAAATAACTGCTCAATTTATTGCTAAAAATGATTTTTCAAAAATTAAAATTAAGAAAGGATACAAAGAAAAAATAAGCATTGCCAATACTAACATAAATCAGAATTTCTAATAAGTGCATTTTTTTGGATATAGAAGGAACAGGGACCGGAATAAACAAAATTTTTAAAACTGGAAAAAATCAAATATTGATATGGATGTGAATCAACTGAAATTGTTACATATTGTTGGATCAAGAGAGCAAAATGGTTCAAGTACATTCTCTGTAAGAATGTCTGCTTTTTTAAAAATGAGACATACCTCTAGCCTATGTTCCAGTAATTCATCTTTTAGGAATTTATTTACACTGAGACAAGAAAATGCATGCCCAAAAAAGGGCTTGTACAAGAATTTCACTAGCAGCTTTATTCTAGGAGTCAAAAGCTATCCATCCAGGAGACAGTATGTCAACAAGCTCGAGTCTGACCATGTAATTAAATCTTACTCAGCCATAATAAAAGAATGGACTACTAATTCATGCAACATGGATTAATCTCAAAAGCATTATTCTGATTGAAAGAGAGCATTACAGAAGGATACATGCTATTTGATTTCATTATACAGTTCTAAACGTTTGGTGCAAAACTAATTTATAATGAAAACAAAAAAGAAACAAAGTAATGGCCCTGGGGGTCTAAAGATTGGCAGCAAAAAGCACACAGAGAACTTCTGGATGCTTAATGATGGCAAGATTCACTATCGTTTGAGAGATTTGGGTTTGCATTATTTGTCTAATTCATCAAATAATACACTTAAGGGACACTTATGAGCATCACTGTAAGTAAATTTTATCTTAAGGATCAGCAGCATATTAAATCCAGGAAAACTCAAGTGTTTAGGGAGGGGTGCAATGTCTGATACTATGGCATATCAATAGAATAATGCTAATATAATAAGGGGGAAAACTGCAGAAAGGAGTATTCACACATGACAGCAAATACTTTTTTCTTTCTTTTTTCTTTTTTTTTTTTTTTGTACCAGGGATTGAACCCAGGGGTGTGTAAGCACTGGGCCCCATCCATAGTCCTTTTTATGTTTTTATTTTGAGACAGGGTCTCACTGAGTTCCTTCAGTCTTGCTGTGTGCTGAGGCTGGCTTTGAACTGTGATCCTCCTGCCCCCAGCCTTCCCAAGCCATTGGGATCGCAGACATGCGCCACAACAGTAAATACTTTTTGAGGTCTTTCTTTGCTTTGATCATAATAAATTCCAGACACTGTCGTGAACATATTGCATGTATTAACCCTTTTTATTCTCTTAGAAACCATTTAAATTAAGTATTATAGGTGTTCCAATTTCATAATTAGAAAATGAAGACAGTGAAAAATTAACCCTTCCCAAGTTTGGAAGGCCAGTGGTGGTGGATCCAGCATTTAAACATACCCTGCTACAGGCTCCCGGTTACTATGCTGGTCTTTGTAAATCTATGTATTATTGTATCCCTCTGCCCAAGCCCCATCTTTCTCTCTATTCCTTAATATATATTCTGTATTGATATAGTTTCAATTACAATAAAGTAGGACTAGATATGTAGCCCAGACAGATATCCCAATGTGTCATTTTAAATTAAAAATGTATATTTCATAGTAATATATGTTTGTTTAAAAAGCTGGAAAATAGAAGTCAATATATGTGTGCTATGAAAACATGTTTGATATAAATACAAATATACAAAATGAGTCTAGAAAGAGATTGGGTAATATAATTTATTGCTCATAAAAGAATATTTTTAACTTAAATAGACCATATCAGAAAGGACATTGTTAATTATCGAGCAATTTACTAAGGCTTGATTAGAACGCTAACTACATATGTCCCTAGACCATCTCCATAAAATCCAGGTCAATGTTCTTATCTGTCAATGGTAAGTGGGTTGATCAACTGTGCCTACAGAGGAACATCTTTTTTTCCCCAAAAATTTCCAAATCTAGAAACATAGCCATCCCTGGTTCTCAAATAGATTAAACTTGCTACAAAGAATGTCACATACTGAGCATCAAATATTTGCGATACACTGGGCTAGGTGTTCAAATACTGAATGTTCGATTAATCTCAACAGTCATGCATCATTAGTCTACTTTTCAGATGAAAAAACCAAGACACAGAATAATTAAGTTGTTGCAAGCCACAAAGTACATTAATATTTGGAAGTTATCAAATATGTTCCAACATCTGAAGGACACACACACACACACACACACACACACATATGCACAGTGCTCTGTGTGTGTATGTACAGTGTATTGTAACATTTGCAGAATATGTTATATATAAAAATATGTAAATAATTGTATATGCATGTGTTAGTTTTATAGATCTTATAAAGGATCTCAGAGAGGATGGAAAGAGTTCCTGCTACTTCTAATATAATTCAGAATTTTACCCTCAATTATTTCTTTAAATTAGCATAGCTGGTTTTTTCATTAAATAAAAAAAGTGAAAAAAAAGATTTCTGCATACATATAAATACCTGAGGAAAAAAGAAAATGAATCCTCATTCAAACAAAATGCCAAACAATCATTAATGGAGTCATAAATCCAGAGAAAAGTATGAAGTATAGTAGAAACTGAAATAAAATAAGTTCATCAGATAAAATTCAAGAATATTTTCCACAAGCTATAAAATATAGAGAGACATTATTTAAACACATGAAAATTATCTAGGGAAGAAAAAAACCAAACTCCCAAGGAACAATTACAATGTTATTGACAAATCACAAAGTGATATTAAATTATGAATTGCAAGGAAAGACATTTGTTAATAATGCAAGACAAACAGAAAGTCTTGACATTTTTGAACAAGTTGCTCACAGTAGGAACAAATAGATAAATTTCTTTTCAAATATTTAAAATACATTAAATTACATCATTACATTTTAAGAAAAAAGAATGTATCTGAGGAAATTTAGGCAATAAGAAAACATATGAACTTAAAGAAGCATTAAAAATTGTTTCCAAGACCTTGCAAAAGTAAAATAATTCATCAAAATTAAGTAGGTTTGTAATAGATTTTATTAAAATATGTATGTAGGTAATATCTATTACATGAAAAATCCAAAGAATTACTTTTATAAGGACTCAAAAAATCGCTTAGGAAAAACTTCATTTTTTAAAGTATCTCTTAAACACACATTTATTAAGTAAAGAAAAAGCATTCAAAAGGAATTAAAAATACTAATAAGGAAAAGTCTAATTAATCATTTTGGTAGTGACTTTTCAGAAGGCTAAAGGCCAAACAGAAAGTCAGACTAAAGCAAACATTTGCAAATTACTTGCTAAGTGTCTTCCAATCTCTTGCTCCGACCTTTAACTAAAATCAACCATTCTAGAGGGACTCAAATGTTTAAAAGAGCTATAGTGGGATGAATAAGGTCCTATTATCAGCTGGCTAATTACTCCTTAGCCTCTAAAATCGAGTTTAAGTGTTATCTACCCAATAGGAAGGCCTTTCCTGACCTCCAGCCTCTTCCATGCAGCATAATTGATGCCCTTCTCTGGGAACCTCACAGAATTTCTGCATTCTGCATTGTCAGTCTCTGTCAATAGATCTAAACCTCTAGAGAGAAGGAACTCCGTTCTCAGTATTTCCAGCCCATAGTGAATCGCTTAGCCTATTTCAGTCATTGAGCAAACACTTGTTGAATGTATGAAAGCTTAATTAATGAAAACCTATTGCACTTCTTTCTAAAGAATCTTATAAAATATTTGGAGAGAAAAAAATCAACCAAGAATTCTGTATACTGAGAAATAAGATAAAAACTCTTTGATGGCCTATTTTCTTCTCATTCCATTAGGTGAAAGAATCAAATTTTAAAAAATCAAATTAAGCCAGGTGTGGTGGAGCACACCTGAAACCCCAGCAGCTTGAGAGACTGAGACAGGAGGATCACAAGTTCAAGCCTCAGCAACTTAGTGAGGCCCTAAGCAATTTAGTGAGACACTGTCTCAAAATAAAAAAACAAAAAGGGCTGGGAATGTGTGCTCAGTGGTAAAGCTCCCCTGAATTAAATCTCCATTACTTAAAAAAAATATCAAATTAAAAGCAGGTTAGAACATAATTAGGAGAGCCATTTAATATAGGAAATATGTGTCAAATAACCAATTACTAAATAGTCTATATTAGTAATATGTAAAATATTACTAATAGTAAAATAAACAATGTTTGTTTCAAAGATAAGGTATGATTTTCAATATCTCTATTATCATGGATGTAATATTCAGCATGAGGAAATACCAGCCTCCTTGTGTAGTGCTGGAATGAAACATTTCTGTTAATTTTTTAGCATAATGAGAATAAAAATATCCACATCATTTGATTCATTGCTTTAGTCTTTAGAAATCTGTCATAAATAATCCAAAGTAAAGATAAAAATCATTACAGACAAGAATGTATTCATGACCACAGTATTTATGGTAGGGAAAAAATCTAAAACCCTTTAAAAAGAACTATCAAGTAAATTCTGCCATATTCGTTTGACAAAAAGTATATAAGCATATATGCAAAGTATATATACGCAGTTATTAAAAAGTGGTATTTGTGAATATATTAGGGAATCCAGAAGAGCTTCTGAAATATTAAACATGCTATAGGAACCAAAATGACACAGGATTTTACTTAGAAAACTACATACAATTAAGACTGGAGAAGAGTATGCCAAAATGATAATTATGGCTATCTGAAGTTAAGGTTATTACGGAAGATTACATTTCTCCTTATTTGTGCTTTAAAATATTTTTCCAGACTTCTATAATGATCATATTTTATTTCGAGTCAGAAAAAGTATTAATCACACAACAATACATTGGGCAATTTCTCTGGAGAGAATTAGGAAGAAGAGAGACAAGTTAGGGGTCTCTTTATTAAAGTAATCCATGTGAGAAAAAATGAATGGAGGACTAAACTAAACACTGAGAAACAAAACAGGTTCGAAAAATAAAAGTTGAAATTACATAATATAACTCAATTAAAGAAAGAGGAATAGTTAAAACAATTTATATTTTGAAGATTTTCACAAGGAAAGGAGCAACAAGAGAAGCTGGCTTGTGTGTGGTTTGTCCCAGCATGCTTGCAGGACTTCCAAAGGGAGAAACAGATCGGCAGTTCACATTTGTGATTGCAGAATATA
This sequence comes from Glaucomys volans, assembly GCA_020662805.1. Lineage (NCBI taxonomy): Eukaryota > Metazoa > Chordata > Mammalia > Rodentia > Sciuridae > Glaucomys > Glaucomys volans. Next base: position 929,513 of record JAJEJO010000205.1, read on the forward strand.
GGCTAAAATTGATGAGCATGGGAAACAAAAGCATATACATTTCAATTTAATCATAGGAGTGGACGAAAGCTTTCATAGGGAAAAAAAAATGAAACAAAAGGAGATGTCTCAGGAGAATTCCTGTAGGGGACAGGAAGAGAGTGAAGTTGCAGAGATAAGAATGAATCAAGTTGTTCACCAATGCCCTTTACAAGATGCCAAATTCCTTTTGGGGACGGATCTTTCTAAAGAGACACCACTAATTAAATCATCCTGGCTCAGGGTGTCTGGTCTGAGGATAATTGTTAAGGCAAACTATAGACACTATAGCCTTTTAAAACTGATCCCCTCATTCAAGCCAGTTAGAGGGGAAAAGATTGAGAATCCATCACACTTACAGCAATAGAGACGATCCCTGCCTACAATTTTTTAAACAATAGTGTAAAAGTCACATGCATTCAGTAGAAATTGTTCCATAAGTTTTGAATTTTGATCTTTCCCATGCTAGTGAAATGCCATATAATACTCTCTTCAGATGCTGCAGAGTGGCAGCTAGCAAGCTCTTCATAAGCCACATGATCACCAGGGGACATGGTCAATACAGTGTAAGTTATGCTATTGGTAGTTTAGGTGTTTTAAATGCATTTTTGACTTCTTGTGTTTTCAACTTATGATGGTCTTATTGGAACATTGTAAGTGGAGGACTATCGTTATTAAGTTATTTAAAAAATAGTTATGTATTTGTAGAGAATGCATAAAGGGAGAAATCAAAATTTTACAAATTTGGGGTGATTATTTTTAAGAACTTTAAACCAATTAATCGTCGATCTTTTTTTTTTGTTTGGAGAAAGGGTAATCTTTTTAATAAATGCTGAACCAATTAGAGAGCCATCTGAAAAAAAAAAAAAAAAGAACCCCCATCAAATATTGATCCTCTCCTCACACTATATATAAAACTAAGAGGAAAGACATGACAGATTAAGGACCTCTGACAGATTGGAGGAGACAAAGGAAACAACTATATGCAGTGTAGGATCCTGGACTGGATCTGAGAACAGGAAAAGAATAATAGGGAAAATATTAGCGAAATTTAAACACAGTCTTTAGCTTGTAAATAAGTGTTAATTTCCCAGTTTTGATATATGTTATGGTTATGTTGTTAACATCAGGGGAAATTGGGTGAAAGGTATGTGTGAACTGCATGTACTAGTTTTGTGCCTTTTCTATAAGTTCAAACTTATTTCAAAATAAAGTTTTAAAAAATTAATCTTAAATGAATAATACATCTAAATTTTGAAACTGAAACTTCTAGAAGAAAATGTAGTAGAAAATTCATAGCTTTCAATTTAGCAAGATTTCTTTTTTTGTGTATTTTATTATCATTATTATTTGATTAATTGTACACAAATGGGGCACAACTTTCATTTCTCTGATTAGACTTTCTTACACAGAAATCCACTATTAACATTTCTTAATTCAAAAATGTTTGTGCATATATATAATGTACATATTAAAGTCAAAGCCTTTGATCTTTTTCAGTAAAAGATTTTATTCCTTCATGAAACTCTGTTGTTATGTATTTTGTAGACTGCACCATGAAGCCATTTAGATCTCTGCTTCTCTCTCTCTCTCTCTCTCTCTCTCTCTCTCTCTCTCTCTCTGCCTTTCTGTGTGTGTGTGTGTGTGTGTGTGTGTGTGTGTGCATTTTCAAGGGAGCTCTACCACTGAACTATACTCCCTAGCCAATTTTAAAATTATTTGGGACAGGGTCTTGCTATGTTGCTGAGGCTGGTCTCAAACTTCAGATCCTCTTGCCTCAACCTCCTGCTTGGTTAGGATTATAGGCAGGTGTCTCCATAGTATCTGGCTCTGTAAGAATAACTTTAATTGCTATCTTAATATAACAGTTGTTCCTCAATTTACAATTCAGTTATATCCAATAAATCCATCATAAGTTAAAAACATCTTAAGTTAAAAATGAATTTAATACAGCTATCCACTAAGCATCTTAGCTCACCGCACACTACACTATACAAAGTTGTTGTTTACCTTTGTGATCTCCTGGTTGACTGAGAGCTGTGACTCACTCCCAGCATCATGAGACAGGCACAAAGATATCACTAACCTAGGAAAAGATCACAATCGAATATTTGAAGTTCACACTGAATGTATATTGCTTTTGCACCATTGTAATTACATTTAAAAAATTCTAAATTGAACCATTGTAATTGGGGACTTATTTACTTGTTATACACCTCATCAAATAGTCTATTTCTTCTTGTTAGTTTTGATGTATTGCATCTTAGTTTGTCCGTAAGATCTAAGCTATGTAGTTTTTCAGTTCACAGTTTTTCAATATATTTTCTCTTAATTTCCTTAAGGTTGGGAGTAAGTTCCACTATTTCACCACTTAGTTTAGTATTAAGTTTTATTTTTCTTAATAATATTTTAATTGATAATAATAATTAAATCAATTTGTGGGGTACTATATGATGTTTTGATGTATGTGAACAAGAGGGAGTGATTGAATCAAGCCCAACTCTCCATTAGGAACTAACTTCCTCAACAGGACTACCACAGCACAAGAAGTAAAATCAAGAATCAATACATGGGGTGGCATAAATCTAAAAAGCTGCTTCACAGCAAAAGAAATCATCAAAAACATGAATGGAGAGCCTACAAAATGGGAGAAAATCTTTACCACCTGCACCTTAGATAGAGCACTAATCTCCAGGAGATACATAGAACTCAAAACACTTAACACACAATAAAAACAAAAACCCAATCAATAAATGGGCAAAGGAGCTGAAGAGGCACTTCATAGAATAAGACATACAGTCAACAAATACGTGAAAAAATGTTCAACATCACTAGCAATTAGAGAAATGCAAATTAAAACCACACTTAGATTTCACCTCACTCCTGTCAGAAAGGCAATGATCAAGAATACAATAACAGAGATCCAAGATGGCGGGCTTGAGGAAGGCTGCATTCCTACTTGCTCCGTGGATTCCTACTTGCTCGAGATTCAAACAGCAGGAATATGACTCTCAATGAGATTTTACATTCAAAGCACATTTAAGGGGTCCCCAGGTGCCGCTCCAGAACCAACTCAGCCGGGCTGGGCTTGGCCCCGCCGCAGGCAGCTACCATCCGGGAGCACCGGAACCTGCAGCTGCTTCAGAGCCACCGACCTGGGTCTGTGCCAGCCAACAAGTGAGTGCGGGTCCCCAGCAG
>JAJEJO010000205.1:939222-1054693 GCA_020662805.1 Glaucomys volans
AAGAAGTTAAAGAGCATCTGAGAAGATGGAAAGGTGTCCCATGTTCTTGGATAGGCAGAATTAATATGGCCATACTTCCAAAAATGCTATACAAATTCAATGCAATTCCAAGTAAAATCCCAATGATGGACCTCATAGAAATAGACCAAGCAATCATGAAATTCATTTGGAGGAATAAGAGACCCAGAATTGCTAAAGCAATCCTTAGCAAGAAGAGTGAAGCAGGGGGTTTCACAATACCAGACCTCCAACTATACTACAGAGCAATAGTGACAAAAACAGCATGGTATTGGTACCAAAATAGACAGGTAGATCAATGGTACAGAATAGAGGACACAGAGACAAACCCACATAAATACAGGTATCTCATACTTGACAAAGGAGGCAAAAACATGCAATGGAGAAAAGACAGCCTCTTCAACAAATGGTGCTGGGAAAACTGGAAATCCATCTGCAGTAAAATGAAACTAAACCCATATCTCTCACCCTGTACAAAACTCAACTCAAAGTGGATCAAGGACCTAGAAATCAGACCAGAGACTCTGCACCTAATAGAAGAGAAAATAGGTCCAAATCTTCATCATGTTGGCCTAGGACCAGATTTCCTTAACATGACTCCCAAAGCGCAAGAAATAAAAGCACGAATCACTGATTGGGATAGAGTCAAACTAAAAAGCTTCTTCTCAGCAAAGGAAACAATCAGCAATGTGAAGAGAGAGCCTTCAGAGTGGGAGATAATCTTTGCCACACACACTTCGGACAGAGCACTAATCTCCAGAATCTACCAAGTACTCAAAAATCTTTACACCACAAACACCAATAACCCAATCAATAAATGGGCCAAGGAAATGAACAGACACTTTACAGAGGAAGATCTACAAGCAATCAACAGATTTATGAAAAAATGTTCAACATCACTCGTTATAAGAGAAATGCAAATCAAAACCACCTTAAGATTTCATCTTACCCCAATTAGAATGTCTTTTATCAAGAACACAGGCAACAACAGGTGTTGGCGAGGATGTGGGGAAAAGGGTACACTCATACATTGCTGGTGGGAGTGCAAGTTGGTGCAGCCACTCTGGAAAGCAGTGTGGAGATTCCTTAGAAAACTTGGAATGGATCCACCATTTGACCCTGCTATCCCACGCCTTGGCTTATACCCAAAGGACTTAAAATCAGATTGCCTCAGTGATGCAGCCACATCAATGTTCATAGCTTCTCGATTCACAATAGCTAGATTATGGAATCAACCTAGATGCCCTTCAGTAGATGAATGGAAAAGGAACTGTGGTGTATATACACAATGGAATATTACTCAGCCATAAAGAAGAATAAAATTATGGCATTTGTAGGTAAATGAATGATGTTGGAAACTGTTATGCTAAGTGAGATCAGCCAATATCAAAAATCCAAAAGCCGAATGGTCTTTCTGATAAATGAATGATGATGCATATTGCGGGGGAGAAAGGCGGCAAGAATGGAGGAAAGATAGCTAGCATAGAGGGAAGGGAGGGGTGGGGGCGGGTGGGGGGTAAAATTAATAACAGAGTGTGTGACAGATACCATTGCCCTGTGTACATGCATGAACGCACAGATGGTGTGACTCTACTTTGTGTACAACCAGTGAAACAATAGGTGTACTCCATTTGTGTTCAATGAATAATAAAAAAAAATAAAAGGAAAAAATTCAAAAAAAAAAGAGAATACAATAACAACAAATGTTGGCAACAATGTGGGGAAAAAAGTACACTCATACATTGCTGGTGGGACTGCAAATTGGTGCAACCACTCTGAAAAGCACTATGGAGATTCTTCAGAAAACTTGGAATGAAACCACCTTTTGACCCATTTATCCCACTCCTTGGCATATACCCAAAGGACTTAAAATCAGCATACTACAGTGACAGCAACATCAATGTTTATAGCAGCTCAATTCACAATAACCAAACCATGAAACCAACATAGGTGCCTTCAACAGATGAAGAGATTTTTAAAATGTGGTATATATACACAATGGAATATTACTCAGCCACAAGGAATAATGGAATTATGGCATTTGCCAGTAAATGGATAAAACTGTAGACTATCATGCTAAGTGAAATAAGCCAGTCCCAATAAGTCAAATGTTCTCTTTGATATGTGGATGCTAACACACAATAAAGGTGGAGGGAGGAAAGAATAGAAGCTCATTGGATTAGACAAAGGGGAATGAAGCAAAGGGAGGAGGGATGGGAGTAGGAAAGACTATAGAATGAATCAGATATAACTTTCCTACGTTCATATATGAATGTACAACCAGTGAAATGCCACATCCTGTACAACCATAAGAATGTTATCCTATTTAGAATAAGTTTCACTCCAAGTATGTGTAATATGTCAAAATACACCCTACTGCAAGAAGCCATACATGATGACTTGTAGGAGTACCAAGAGTAGTTCAAGCCATTAACCAGGAATATCTTGCCTCAGGAACTCACAATTTGATAATGACTGTTCAAGAACGCCTGAGTAACATGGTTATCCTGCATTAGCACACCACTCAATTTCAAATACAAGCATCTGATGTGGGAGTGACCTGCTAGAGCCAAATGACTTGCTTACCTCCATCCCCAGGCTTGTTTTTCTCAAAGAAGCTCCTACTGGTCCCTTCTGATGTGTACCTCTATAAATAAAGCAAGTGCAGGTTCCTTCCTTTGTTAGACCAAGACCCTTCTGGAGGGCTCATTCAGTCATGCCTCTGCTCTTAAGATAACTTTGCCTTCTGTCTTTATTTCTGGTAAATGAATTTCATAGCTTTTATTTCACAGCCAGCCCATTCCTCCAACAGGAACCCTTTCCATCACCCATACAGGAGGTATCCAAGACCCTACTGTTATGTATAACTAAAAAGAATAAATAAAAAAATTAAAAATATAGAAATAAATCTATTAACATAGCATGAGCTTGCATACTTAACATTTTTTTATAGTGACACATCTGGAATTTATTCTTAAGGTATTTTAAAATATAATATGGATTATATTGATTACTGGCATTAGATCTCAAAACTTATTTATCCTGTGTATCTGAAATTTGATGCTATTTAACTAACAACTCCCCATTCCCAGCCCCTGCAACCCAATCCTCTGGTCATCCTTGTTTCACTCTGTCCACCTATGAGTTCACCCTTTTAGTTTGCATATATAAGAGATGTCATTCCACCTCTTAAAACTATCACCTTGTGAGTGCGGATTTCAACACAACAAGTTCAGTGGGTGGGAGGATGGGCATAAGCATTCACACCATGGTGCCTCAGCTTCCAGAAAAGCATGTCTCCACATTAGAGCCCTGCACACTCTTCAAGTCTTTGTGTGCCTTTAGGGAAGTCATGGTCTTTATAGTAGGACTAAAGATTTTGTTATTTCTATCATAAGGATGTACTATTTGCATTATGGTTAATTTACATATGGAAAAGATGCCCACTACATTTTTTATGAGATTTTGCTACTATATTTTTATATACTAGGTGATATTTAAATCTTAACAGAAAATAAAGACTATACAAGTGAAGGATATGTTAAGCACTTAGCAATATAAAAACATTTCAATGTTAAAATTAAATAAAAGTTTTTATTCAAATAAAGAGTTCTGGAGATTTTGAGATGTAACCTCATGAAAATCAGAAAAAATGAAATTGAATTAAAGAAATATTAGATAAATAATATTGTAATGCTTAGTGAGCTTCAAGTACAGAAAACAATAAAAATGTTATTGAAAGAAAAGAGAAAACACATCAATCATTTTATAGGAATGTGTTTCAATACTAACATAAAGGTAGATAATAATGAGATTTTGATTTGGAATCTGGTTCCAGGCTGGCTACTAAATGAGAATCTCAAGCAAGTTAATTCTTCTACTTTTCAGGAGATTGTCAATCTTAAAAATGTCATTTCCTAGGCTATACAATACATAATAAAATGGACAATTCTTGAGATTGCTTGACTTCAGTTAATTATGTCTTTCTCTGTATATACACATGTAGAAAGAGATGCCTATACATAATGTATATGCAGTAATTTTGACATAGTAATATAAGTAATTTTTAAGTATAACTACTCTTATATAAATAATATAATAATAAAATAGCATGTTTTAGTAGCAAGATCACTTAGAGAAGTGCATATTTTATTCACTACTGAAAAATCATAATATTATTTCCTTTTAAAAATTTTATTGTATGTAAATTTGAATGTGTAAGAGGCTGAGGGAGTAATGGTAAGTTTAAGAAGTTTCCTTAAATAATACAGTTCTAAAGAACCAGTGGCCAGAAAAGAGACCAGAAGGTGCAGACAGCTGTGTGGAATTGCACTAGAGAAAGGAAAGCCTCTGAAACAGATTGAAAGTCAGCATCCTGGGGATGAGGGGCCACATGAGGGAATTCTCTAAATAACAGCAGAGGGAGGGCATGCATACATGAATAGAGAAAAGGGAAAGAGACAGACATCTAGTTGGGCTTGTTTTTTAAGTTGGATGAACAAAGAGATCTACAAAGGTCAAATATTTAATGAGTTGACTGCTTTGATAGTGAAACATCCAAGCTGTCAGAACTAGATATCTTAAAAACCCATGAGAAAGGATTTGACACAAGTATGTGTGAACAAAGACACTTCTAGATTTATTAAAAAGTATCAAAACTATGCCCTATTGACATGTCAGTTCGAATGCTTTATTTAATATAAATAAAGTTAAAGTTAATATTTTGTTATTGAAATTTCATACCTTAATAGCCAATAATGAGTTATTAAGGTGCTGTCAGAATAAAATGTTGCTTCTAATTATAATTTTAGAACTTTCTTGAAATAAAATCTGTAATTACATATACTAACACATGAATCCTTATTCATTGTGGAAAAAATAAAACCAATACATACATATGTAGAAAAAAGAGTTAATTATTAACTTTATTACCCTTGCATTAGCTTCCATTACTACAATAAAATACCTGAGACAACTGACTTTATATAGAAAAAGGCTTATTTAGCTCACTTTATAGGTTCAAAATCTAACATCAGACAATCATATCCCCAGTGACCTAAAGACCTTCACCAGACTCCATCTCTCAAAGTTTCCCCTACTTCCCAACAATGCCATCCTAGGTGCCAATACTTCAATCACAATGGACCTTCGGGGACACTCAAATCACACCCAAACTAGAAATCCCCTCAATTTACTACCCTACATGTATTTTCAGAATGTCTTTCTGGATCCATTCTTATGTTTTTAAAAAGATACATACACATTTATACATTTTTTAAAATATTCATATAATTCTTTAATTTTTCTATTTTTATTTACTATAGTTAGTATATATATATATGAATATATATATATATATGAATATTCATTCTTTTAACCACTGTCTAGAATTCCATAGAATAGACGAAGTGCAATTTATTCTTCTACTGAAAGATATTTAGATTACTCCCATTTTTTACCATTATCAATATAATTTATAATAGTAAAATATGGGCTTATAAAACAAATAATTCTTTACTATTATTCTCAAGCTAATGGCAAAACAACATTGAATACTTGTTCTTTTTGTCTCTTAAAATCATTTTAATCTCTGCAAAACTCTTGATTTATTTTTCACTGCTTGACTCTGATTAAATGGAAATAATTATGGGAGAAAAATCATTGGGGGAAAAACTATCAAAATATGTAAATCTTTTCAATTGACGCATTTTCTCTAAAATGCCAGTCAGGTTTTAAATGTCATGATCCTGATGAACCACTTTAAACAAACAGTGACATAATGCACAAAGAACCAAGTGAGCATTAGGCTGAAGTGTATTTGAAACTCGATTATATAGCTGCTCTACATAAAATAAGAACAATAATATCTATCTTTATTTCTGTGAGACTTGAAAATGGATGCCTTTCACACAATATGCAAATTAAATGCCTTTCTCTAAAATATTGAAGTATGTCTACTCTATTAATATACCTTCTATATCCCTGATAAACATAATAAAGACTAAAATTGGGAAACTAAAATCTATCTAGAAAGTTTTTTCCTAATACTAGAGCAACATCCACATTAGGCAAATAATCACCCTGACTATTTACTGTTACAACCATGAAGACAATACTGGACTGTTAAAAAATGTGTATAGCAGTATTGTGGTTCTGAAAATGTGACCTCAGACTTCTAATCACTTTATAAATGTTGAATAATAATTATTTGGTAGATTACTGGAAATGCAATTTAGGTCTTATCCCAAACCTACTAAACCACAAATTCCAGGGTCTGCACCCAGCAAGATGTGGCTCATGAGTACAGTGTGTAATTTGAATGTGTGCTCAACATTAAGATACGATGGTGTGTATCATAAAACTTTCATACTAAAATGTGAGGTATTATTCACTTCACTACTTATCACCTTACACATGGAATACAATCACATAGTACAGTTTAACATGTAGAGTGACATTGTGGACATCATGGTGATGGAGAAGTCATCACAGGTACATGCATATCATCCTATCAGAGGCTGCTCCATGTTTTGGTCTATTACCTGTGCTGCCTTTGATCCACGTTTCAGATATGACATTTTTACTAAGTGTTCTCAGATGCTTATCACTTAGCTGAGAGGATAGGTTTGGAATTGCCTTCAGCATCTTCCACACAATGTTGTGTTCATGTGCTGTTCTTTCAACGGGTCTTAAAAAGAAAGAAAGAAAAGAAGATTAAAAAAGATGGCAAATTCAAACTGTGGATTGGATGGGAAGAGACAAACCAACCCATCTTTGAATTTTACATTTCCTGTTTCGTATTTTCTCTTTATTTAAGAGTGAGGGAGCAATGTAATGATGTTCTACTTGGGCTTAGTATTCAACTTTGGAAGTTTGCTTCTTTTGCAGCAGTAAGATATACCCCCATGATAATTTGAACTTTAAAAAATTACAAATGCATGTATATTTTTAAATAGAAAGCTCAATACTTCAATTATAAGATTGCATCCTTCTTAATAGAAATTATAATTATAAAGACCTTTTTCAGATATGAAACTGAAAAAGATTATTATTCCTACTGTTTGTTCTCAATCCTTAATATTACTTAAGTACAATTAAAGCTAGATCACAGATAGCTATAATTAACACTTAAGGATATAAATTTTAAGTGAAAAAAATTCATATGTAATTTTAATAAAATGTATGGTTATCAGAATGGATGATACTTATTTATGTCTAATCATTAAATTCACTATTTTAAAATATGTTAGTATAATCAGGATACAAAATTCATGTTAATATAAGTTATCAAGGAAGAAACCTAGTTGTCATACATAACTAAACACCCAGCATTTTTTCAAGCAAAATTCCAAAATGTAGTGTGAAAATTCAGTGTAGCAGCAGAAAAGGAATTCACAGTGTCCACATTACACATATGGGGTTGCCAGGATCAATTCCAGTAGAGACATCATGTCCTGTTGGCCTGTCTGGCTTATGTGTTTATATATGTGTTTTTGTATAATGATATGAATTGTGGGTTTTGTTGTAAGTTGTAGAAAAAATAAGTTAAAAAAAATAAGAGTTTAGTAGACAACCTTGAGAAATAGATTTGAGAAAACTAGCTCCCTACTTTACATCATTTAAAAATTTGTACTTCAGTTACAATAATAATTAGTATCAGAAATGAGTAAGCGTCATAATCAAAACCCAAAATATGTGTCATTGACTTAGCTGCCAAACAGGAGGTGGCCAGAAAATAATATCACAGACTGAAAAGATGGAGATACACACACACACACACACACACACACACGCATGTAGTGGCAAAACATTAGTCATCTGTAATAATTTGGAAGGCAAAACAAAGAACCTAGGAAACTTGCTACTTACAGAAAATAGTTGTGAAAGGTACAGTCATTATGTTTAGTTTGCTTCATATTGCTTATTTGTGGCAGTACATTATTAACTGAGTAAATCTGATCAGTTTTCAACCAGAAATGAAAGGGAACAGAAAGGATCCAGAAATGGAATCTGATTATAAAAGCCAAGTGCTTCTTGATACCATGAAGCAAGAAAGGATTAAAAAAGACTTGACTATCAAGGGTCTATTAAGTCTTCTGGATTATGTAAAGGTGCTTAATCCTATGGCAAATGTCTGATAAGAAGCCTTTACCTTCCTGAACTAGTCTGCTGTTTCAGAACAACTTAAGGAAGCCTCCATTAACAGAAAGACAGGCACAGGGAGAGTAAGGAGAGGAATAAAGACTTGAAAACAATGTCTGGAACATAACCTTGGCTTTGGTTACTGGCATGCAGGAGATACCGGAGGCAAATAGATCAGAAGCCTGCTGTTTTGGGAGGATTTATGCCACTAATGAATCCAATATTATATGGCCTAATAAAGTTTTAACTGATTGAACTTTCAAACCAAAAGAAATTGTGCAACACTTCCCACCCTTCAAAGGGAAAGTATTCTCCAATGTTCTTATTAGAATTTCCCACTGGGATAAGAGACAGGAGAAAATCTCCCAGAGAGGAGAGCCAAGAGGTGTTCTTCCCAATAAAGCAGATCCAGGACACAATTCTAAAAACTTCTAACACTGTTAGGGCAGAGGTTTTTACAAATCAGCCCAGCAAAACATTGTTGCTATGTATCAATGACTTCAATGTGTTTCCATTTCCTCCTTTTTCAGAATGTAAGTTTTTAATGACAGCGTATCTTTGGTTTCACCATTCTGCATTGTGTAAGAGGAAAGCAACGAATAACTGGATCTCTGGTTTTTATGCTAGTGAACCAGAAATAGCCATATTCATTCTTGATGGAGAGGAGGGTATTGTCTTCCCAAGATTCTAAACTTTGAGATTCAGTAATGGATGAAACTTTCAGTTTTGTCTTTTTATGAGAAAGTGAATAGCTGTGCTGGGAAAAGGGTATGCACAGTAAGCTAGTAAGATATAGGCAAATTGCAGGAGAAATGCTAGTTGTCCAAAAGTTGATTCCTCTTATTTCTAGGCACTTGGCTCTGGCCATGTGTCTGAGTTCTAGCCAATGGAAAATGAATAGACACAGAAGTAAGGCATAGCTTATTAGCTGGTTGAATTTTTAAATGCTCCATTTTGGTATTACAAGAAGGTGTGTGTTTATATCACATATGTGTGTATACATATATAAATACATATACCTCAAAATATAAGTGAAATATGCATGCAATTCATGCAAAACAGGGAGATAGATATGTATGTATGTTTGTACAAAAAATGTGCAACTGTCGGTAGAAAATTCTAGCACATTTCCAGTACTTCCTGTCATATTCTTTGTATAGATGAAATATATACATGTGCTATCTTATAGCAAACCTAATTTCATATAACAAATAGAAAAATTAATGCAGAGTTTTTACTCATAACTAGTTCACAATCTCATAACTAGTCAGTGGCAGAACTAAGGGGTAGTTGTAAGAATGTCCAAAATAGTTTGGCTGTGGATTACATGTTTGAGAATTCTGGCACATGACCAATGTCTTTGTGTGATTTTTTTAGGTACAACTACAGGCAAGTATAAAGGCTTTACTGGCAAGATACATGGAGGTAAATGTCTTCCCTACATCAAACTAGGTACACAGATTTCCTGGCTAGTTGTGCTCTTATGCATGTCTGCAATCCTGGTCAGGAACTCCTATTTGGAAGTCTCCTTGTTGGAAAATCTTAAAGATACTTTTGTCCATTATGACTCAGAACTCAATTCTTCCCTAGGTCCAGCCTTCAGGTCCATAAAACTGCAGGGGCCTTTTGTTCAGGGTCCCTCAATAGTGAAACAGCCCCCATATTTAAGCTGATGCCCCTGCCCCTTTCCATGGGGGTAAACTGCACATGGGATGACGGTCAGGGCTTTCTACAGTTTTAAACCCTTGCTTACACTGTTTACTTCCATTCAAACTTGTTGATTTAAGCAGCTGGTCTGAAACCTGCTGCTCATCATTCTCTCCCCAGATCTCCTGAACACCTGGGAATGTCCTTAACCCCTTGCTATGCTGAAAATTATTACCCTTTATTGTTCTGATCTTCTGTAGCTGTCCTGATGGTCCATTTGATCTATCTATATATATTTTAGAGGTCTGGGCTAATACTCCAGCTCTCACTATGAGTTTATCTATTACTCCCTAGAATTCTCTTAGCTTTATGTTAGATATCTGAAACCTGTGATTTGATGAAAACAATAGTTGCCTTTACCAGCATGTAAGCTCTATTTGCATTTCTTCTGATATTTTTTCCTGAATTCTATTTTGCAAGCTATTAGGTTTATTTATTCTAATTTCTCTTGGTTCATATCTGCCTAATCAAATTTTTATCATTATTTCATTTTCAAAATGCATGTATATTTTAAATGCTGGACTTCTATCAAGCACAGTTGAATTTCTCTTAATACTATTAAGTTTTCAATCTATGAACATGAGACACGTTTTGGTGATATTGTGATATTATTAGGCATATAGTTATGTAATCACATATGTATCAGAAATATTTTTACTGTGGGCAAGATTGTAAGTTATCCTTAGCAATCTGTTTTTATTATGGAAAAATGCCAGAATTAAAATATTCACTCCAGACATTCAACTAATAACTTTTAAAGTGTCAATTTATCCCATCAGCTACTTTCATCATCTGGCTTATTTTTCCTTCAGAACAAGAAAACTATATGGTATGTTATACATGAAATAATAATTTTCATTTATCTCATCTACTAAGCCCTTATGCTAATTTATTGGCTGTAGCCTAGCAAAGATACTAAGCACTCTCTATAATCATTATTTTATCCATTTATTTATTTATGCTTATTTTGGGACCTAGCTTTTAATTTGAAGAAGTATCTGACTAGATCTTTGAAAAATCTGTTAAGGAAAACTTCCTGTTCATTTGTAGAAAAACAGAAAAAAATAAAAACAAAATGAACAATTCCGATAGCAAAAAGGACTTCATTCAGGGAGAGCTGCAAGAAAGACCATGAAAGTCTCTAGAAATAAAAAGCAAACTTCAGAGATGCTGATTACTTTTACTTCTCAATGACTTGTAAATCCCAAAAAGAATGTGTCTCTGATATTTTGTCATGAAACAATCAATTTTTAATTGGAAATAAAGATATGTGGGAATAAAGCTGATTCACTTATCTGACAAATTAAAGAGGGATTAAGTTTATTCCATAATGACAATTATAAGTAGAAATTATAAACAGGTCAATTAAAAATATTAAAAGTACAATTAAAAATATTAAAAACAATAAAACAGGTTTTGGGTGATACATGTGAAATTTAAGAGTTAACTTGCTATCCAAACACTCCTGCTATTTGAGTTTATACTTGCCTTCAATATTGATCAAAAATAAACAACCAGAGTAATAGAAACCCACACAAGGTTCCTTTTCATGTTCTGTAAGCAACTTAATAATTCTTTAGTATTCTTGAGAATTTGGGAGAAGCTGATGTTTCTTCCAGTTATTTCTTCTTGATATGCTACTTTCTTGAATACCTAAACTGTAACCTAGAAGACTGAATTTGTTGTGGTCAGTGTAGTTTGTTCTTGAAAATAACAGTGTATTCTCCATAAATTTAAGATTGAGGTGAGAAAAGGAGGAGATTACAACTTGCTTTCAGATTTCAATATTTTTACCAATGCTATCATGTGATTCTTGTGAGAAGGATTGGACAAGCAGAGTGTTATTCAAACACACACACACACACACACAGTCACAGAGCACTTTATTCAACTCCAACTTACACAGAATATACATAAAGTCAATAAAAGCAGGACTATACCAGTTAGGAAAGGGAGGATAAGTCAATTTCCACACTAGACCTCTCCTCCACTTCCACATACTCCTGAAAAAAACAGTGGAGAATCCACAGGGCTGATATAAAATTACAGAAATCCAAGGTTCCTTTCAACTTGTAAACTCTATTAATTTAATTAGTTGATTATTCACTACATTCTATTTTTTTGTATTATCATACAAATATAAAGAACCACAAATAATTACATTTTCTGATTTAATTTCCTTCTTTGAAAATGGGAACAATGAGGTTTGGATGTGTTAATTAACTTGCCCATAATCATATGGATAATAAATTATGGGACAGGATTCTTTCTCAGGGAGTCCCACTCCATTGCCTAGGTTCCCATCCACTTAGCCACTACACTAAATCAAATTCTTAGAATCGTGATTTTCACTTCTTTTGAGTTACTGGGGTTAACTACATTAAAGCAGGGGATGTTATAGCTTTTGCTAGGCCTGACCCTTACACAATAAATTAGAAAGGACAAAAATTTATAAATAAAATTTTGCTATATGAATATTCATTTAGAAAGTACAACAAATTAGTAAGATTTAAAAGCTGAATGATTTTCAAACATCACAAATTCAAAAAATATTATAATACTTTTATTAATTAGTTTCCAATGTACTTCCATGATGCTTTTTCATTTTTATTTTTTACTTTTTTATCACCTTTCTTCTGTAAGTTTACCTCTTTCTATGATCACAATCTTGATTGAAAGAAAACATTCCTTCCTTTAGTTCACAGTTGATAGAATTTTTTAAATTATTTTTAAGGATTTAGAAATATTTCTTTTTGCATCACAACCATTTTTTGGCACTGTCATGAAATTTTAGGATTATATTGAGGGAAGTTTCCAGTCACATTTCTTTCATGTATGCTCTAGAAGATTTGGAAAGTTTTTCCACAGATTTAATTCTTTCTCCATACATCTATCCCTAACCCTAACCACTCCTCTGCCCACATGCTCCTGGTGCCGGTGTGCCAAAGCCAATGTTTCCAGTGTTAAGATGCTATTGGGCCCGGGGCATTCAGTAGTGTTATTCCTGATAGCCATTCTTACACTAGCACAACTAGCAATGATTGTGCTAGCAATAACTAAGAACCAAAAGTTATATCCCCCTAGACTAAATGCAGTATCTCCTTAACTCCGCCTTCCCTAAACTGGATCCCAAAATACCTAAGGCCACTCCCATGAGAGATGTCATGAAAATGACGTGTAAGAAAAGGCAATTGTCAGGCAAAGAGAGAATATGTGATTATAGCTAAAATATCTTACTTTTGCAAATTTTAGAGAAACTTATGAGCATGTGAATACATTTCTAGATCCTCTCCCAGGGCCTTTCAAGGTACCCATGTAAATTGAATGACAGGATTAAAAGCTTCATTACCTACAGAATAAATACACCTCTGATTTCATATCTAGTTATTAATCAAAAGAAACAGTTAAGAAAATAGAACCTATAATCATACTGGATTTAAAATATGAAAATTGGAGTGGAATAGTGTAGGAAATAAAAGAACATGAGGTAAGAAACACAAAGTGAAATAAAAATGTGAGCCTAAATCAGAAGACATGGAAGACTATCTCAGATTGACAACTTGAAAAAAAAAAAAGGTGGAAATGCAAAGACAGATCATTGGCTAGAAAAAGAATACTTGGGCATGTGTAGCATTTGGTTATATATGTCCCTAGAACACATACCCTTCCTGTCCAGTCACACAAGTTCCTCAAGGACCCAAAACGCTTGCCATAATTTGATAACCTTATGCTTAGGGAATATTTTCAGAAATTACACAGTTAAAATCCCTGGACCTTAGCAGGCATATAACATTTGAGTGAAGACTCTGTAAGCCATACATTAATGAAATAGAAAAATTCAGCTACAAAGTTCATTTTAATTAAGGAATACATGCATAGATACCATTGGACCTGGACCTTATTTATTTATTTATTTATTTATTTATTTATTTATGACCTCCTTAATAGTTTTAAAAATAGCACTTATGACGGCTATAGAATTATTTAAAATTGTTAAAACTGGGGTTGTCCTCTTTTTTTTCTGTGTCCATTGTTTCCTGCCTATTTTCAAGCAACACACGACAAAATTATTTCCCTGGAATGCAGTGTGTACTTGAAATATTTCTTGAATCATTAGTCATTAATATGCACATCACCTTCCGTCTGACTTCTCGTTTGAATTGCCTAATCAGTCAAGGATGGATGAACAGAATAACAATTGATTTTATTTGATCATCTAAATTCATATGACAAATGCTGAACATTATCAGCTTTTCCAGAAATTGGGCTTGGTCAGTTGTGGAGCAGAAACATCAGAAGCACAGCATGACTCAGCTTCTCTGTTATTCTTTCACACTGTTGAAAACTGAAAGATCAGCTACAGCAACTTCAACTCTTCAGGCTTAAAAAATACTTTTTCCTTTTATGATTAAAAAGTAGATTATTATTTTTAAATATCTCCTTTTGTTTTTCGGGGGGAATGATTAAGCTTTTGTTTGTGATGGGAGAGGAATTAAACAATACACAAAAACACCAGACTCCTATAGTAGGGTGTTTCCTTTTATTTCAGGAGAGGATTAAAGAACATAATATACTATTTTGCAAACTAAAAATTGTAAAATGGGGGATCACAACAGGAGTGGGAGCATAAAACAGGTTGCAAGTAGTATATGTGTTTGTGGTTCTAATGCCAAACAAGAATTTTAAGATACCTCAGGCACAGTATTCCATCAAAGAGCACTTCTTTAGCATCTTTCACAAACTCAGTTCATAAGACCTAAATGGTTTTGACAGTCACACCAAACAAGAATATAAATAAGTTCTAAAATACTTCAAAATTCGCCTATAACCTAACTTCCAGAATACACTCAGCAATGGTATATAAGATAGTCATGTTTTACTGAAATACAGATATTTAGAACTTTTAATGAAGATTTTCTACGTCTTTTGTTCTTAGACATTTGAAAGAGCCACTTGCAAGACACAAAATTGATACGATGGATTTCTCTGTCAGAGAAACTGACAGGCAATTTTCTTGGTGCTCTTAATTATTCTTCATCTAATCACACTTTTTTTTTCCTTTTTTTCCTACTCAAAAGAATATAATAACTACATGTCAGACTCAAAAGGTGAGCAATAGCTTCTATCTACATTTCAAACTTTTGAAGTCAGCCAAAAAAGGATCTTCCGTTTGAGCCTTCGTTCATTCGTTTATGTGGCAGAGTTTTGTACAGGGCTAATGTTCAGGTACCTTTCTAAATGTTGGCACACAACAAAGAAAAGATAGATATGATCCCTGCCTCATTCTACTTAAAATTCAGTGGGAAAGTCTGAGATGTTGTGAAAGGCACAGTAAAGTAATGAAGAGATATAACCAAGTCCTGGATTAGGGGACAGTCAGAAAATTTATTTCAGAAATGATAGTGTATAAACTGACACCTGGAGAATAGGGTGGCAGTGGGGAAAGGAAGAACATCGCTGTTTCAGGTAGAAGCAATTTCAAGTCCAAAGATCCAGAGTTATGCTTTCAAGAAGCTCTTAAGGAAAACTGCCCAATTTGGTTGGAGCAAAGAAGGCAATGAGGAAATTAGATATAAATTGAAGCCAAAATAGTAGGGAAGCCGAAATCATAGAGAGCATCGCAAACACTGTTAAAAATTTTAGACTTTGTTATTAGGAAAGGTAAAGTCATCCAGGGGCCTCATTGAAAAGATTTACATTATTGGAGTTCATTCTGTTTCCAAAAAGAAAAATGGATTACAGTATTGTAAAACTAATATCCTGAGATCAGTTAAAAGGATATCACAGTGGATTATATAATCACCAATTCCACCTTGTGGGTCAAGTTTTTACAACAAATTTGGAATATATTTAATTAATATAATGGATCCAAAGAAAGGAGGCATAACTCAATTTCAGGTAAGCAATCTGTCCTTCCACAGAAGGAACACTGGTTTCACTGGTATTACAAATAATTATGACTAGAAGGTCTGTTAGTAATACTGGTTTTTAAAATTTTTCTGTCCCACATAATCCATTATATAAGTGTTTCCAAGTTCTGACTATACATCAGGTACTGTCAAAATGTTAGCCAGAAAAACAATGACATATAAGAAATAATTACTCCCTCTTCAGCATGTCTTTTAGGATATACTCTATCTTCATATGCTGCACAAACTATGGAAATGTAAAAACTTAAATGTCATTATATTAGCTCTGATTTTTCCATCATTCCTAGGGAAATATATGCATAACAAGGACACAGTAGGTCACATCTACCAGATAGAGATCTACACACCTACCACATATTGAAATATAGTGTCATAAATAGCTAAATTATTCACTTATTTTTAGATATTACTGAGAAAATGACACTATAATCTGTCAGATACTGAGTAAAAATGAAAAATTAAAATGTTGCATAGAATTCTCAACTGTATACTTCAATATTTGATTCTCAGGAAAAATCTGACACTTGCAAGTATTGATTTTTTAAATTGATGATAATTAAGCATTTCTATTTTCTTCTGAGATGCCCCAAAATCTTTGAGATAAATGTAATGCTTAAAAAGATCAACTAGGTTAGCATCTACCTAACTTTATTTCTATTTTAATAAGCTTGACATATTCATGCCTTTAGGAGAAGTCACTCAAAACATTTGTGAAAAATGACTTACAAAATATATTTCAATAATAAATTCACAGGAGTTATTTTTCATTTAAATACATAATTTTGAAGTGGTAACAAAATTCAAAATTAAATTCAAAATAGGAATTAAACTTACAACGAATTTAAAATAGGATCATTGCATTGTGGCTCATTGATTAAAATAAGATTCAAATGATTGCTTTTACTTATTGGTCCTGACAACTTTTATAATTCTTACAGAAGAATCCTTGTTTTGATTTATTTTGCTGTCTTTTTTTGTTTATTTGTTTTGTCTTTGTTTTTGTTTCTTTTAAGTTTGCAAAGAGTTGAAGTAGATATAGACAGGGGGTAATGACTAGGATTAAGGCCGAGAAAGGAGCTGAAATTACAGTTGTAAACTTAGATCAGCAAGAATTTTTTGTGCTTCAGTAAAGAAAAGAAATCCATGCAAGACCACAAGGTTCCTGACCTGTGAAATTTTAAGTCTGGTGGTAAAATTCGCTGAGAAAGGGAAAGAGACAGAAGAAGAAAAAAAATCTGTACAATAAACAAGGACTCAGTTTTAGTTTTGGAAAGTGAGATATACCAACTAAACATATCAAGTAGGTATTTAGTTATTAATAAATTCAGATCACTATAGGATTTAAAAATAATTTAGAATGAATACTTCTAGGCACCTGCTTCTCCCCCCTGTCCCCCAAAAAAGGATTAACAGGAACTAGATTTAGCTGCCTGTCTGAAACAACTAAATGAAATAGCATATAATATAATGGTTTTGCAGACATTGAACATCAGCAAAGAAAAACAGTATGCCTTGGAAACAAGGAACAAATAAAGGCAAGAGGTATAATTTTCCTGGTAGACAGAGGAGAGAAAATTACTATGCTACAGTACAAGGTGGAGTAAACCCAGACAATCTCCTGGATTGAGGAGACATAGCTGGGGTCAGGGATATAAGCAGTGGCAAGAGTTCACAGAAGAAATTTTTGTAGAGGGAAAAAAATAAAGCAGAAAGAGATAAAGAGACAGACATTTTCAAAAAGTACCAATTGAGAACTGGGAGTATAGCTGGAGCTCAGTGGTGAAGTGCTTACCTAGCGTGACCCTAGGTTCAATCCCCAGCCCCAATACCAAAAAAACAAAACAAAACAAAACAAAACCCCAGCATTAGTTGAGCCTTTAGTAAGCATTGCTTGCAGCCCCCAGCAGCTCTACTGACCTAGCCCCAGAAACCAAGTGGCCCCATCCACCCTCCAAGAGCCCAAAGAAGCACCAGAGCAGACCTCTCTCTGACCAGCCCAACCTGCAGAGGATTCCATGAAAAAGTTCAGCAGCCCACTGACCATGCTCCTGCCCCAGAAAGACAGGTAACCCAGCCCTGCTGACCTTTGGCCCCAGAAAATACCACCCATCCTCCTGCTGCCCTGGAAATGGTTCTATGGTGATCCACCCCCGAGTCCAGTCAGGAAAATGCTACACAGCCAACTCGGAGTGACTTGGCTCCCTAAGGCTCACAGGAGCAGGCAGAAAGATCCATATACCCTTGACCCAAAAACTTGCTGGGAAGCCTGTCCTGAACAGTTCAGCCCTCCAAGGTCCTGGGAAGCAGCTAGGTAGCTCTGACCACCCACCCATGACCCTTAGAAGCATGTGAGTCACCTTTTCTGAGTGGCTTAGCTTTTTGAGGCCCCTGGAAGCAGCCAATTGGTTCTATTCATTCCCTTATGCCCCAAGAAGTCTTTGAGCAGTTGAACTGCCTTTCTCAGAATCCAGGTCAACAAGAGCCCTGAGAAGCAGGTACTCAACCTTATTCTTGAAACTTTGAAGCAACTGGACCGATCTCCTTAGTAGGTTGAGCCCTAGAGGCCCTGCAAAGTAACCTGTATGTACCCCAGATATTGACAGGTGCCACATAAGGGCCCACTGGTGATGCACAGAACATATGTGAACCTCAGACATGACAAGAACCCTTTCCCCCTACCATATCTGCTGTACTACACCCTCTTAATCCCACTTGGGTAGCCCCATGCTAATATGATTCATAAAAATGATGGGCACCCCATGTGGACCATACTATACCTAGATCTGCAAGACAATCCACCCCACCTGAAGCAACTGCAAATTGGCTAGTTTCACAACCTATGCAGCTAGCTGAATTTCACAACCCATACAGCCTACACCATTGAGACATGCACAGATATTGCCAATCTTGATTGGTAACCAAAGAAACTATATAAACAGTACACTTAAAGCAACAATCTTTAACACCGTATACCTAACTGCCACACTAGGACATGTTGGTAGTAGAAAGTCTGTACGTAATATATAAGGGTTTCAATAAAATTGGTAAAGGCAACTAAACCACCAGACCAACATAGGTACAAAAGAAGTATTTAAAAACAAATTAAAATGATACCTCCAAAGGAAAACAATAACTCTCTAAGAACAAACCCTGAAGAAAAGGAAACTGACAAAGAATTCAAGATAATGTTTTATAAAAATACTGACTGATATAGAAGAGAGCACAGGAAAAGATTAATAAAATCAAGAAAACAATTTGTGTCATGAATGAGAAATTCAATAAAAAGTTATAAAAGATCATAAAAAGAAAAATCAGATGCTAGGGCTAACAAACTTAATAAATGAAGTTTAAAATGTATTATGGAAAGCCTCAAAAACAAACAAAAAATCAATTTGGCAACAGCTAATAAAAATGAAGATGTATATCCCTGAGGACCTACCAATTTGACTCCTATGAAGATGTATATACCAGAGACAAACTCTCACATATACACAGAAAATACACACAGATATGTGTTGATTGTGCCATTGTTTGGTGAATATTGAAAACAGTCTAAATGTGCACAAACAAAAGAACAGAAAAACAAATTTCTGCAATGGACATCTATCATGTGAAAATCAATATATTTTTGTTTATAAAAATGAATCAATATAAGCATAATATTGAGTGGAAAAATCCAGTTGTAGACTTACGTGGTCAATATAATACCATTTATATCTAAGCCTAATGATACAAAACAAAATAAAGTTTTGTGGACAGACAGATTAAAAAAAAAAAAACAGAATTGACTAGGCAGAAGAAAGAATTACAAATTTTTAAGATAGTTCTTCTGAAATAACTTAGATTTTAAAATGAAAAGAGAAAGGTTAAAAAAAAGCCTTCAAGACCTCTGAGGTACCACTAAAAGCAAATTTTTACATTATCAGTATGCCAGAAAGAGAAGAAAAAAAGAAAAGACAGAAAATTTACTCAAGGAAATAGTTGCTGAAGACTTTCCAGATCTTGGGAAAGACATGGGCATTTAGGTTCAGTAAGATCAAAAGAAACCTACTATATTCAACCAAAATAGACCCTTTCCAAGACACATTCTAGTCATGTCATCAAAAGTACATTTCAGCAAGACAATTCTAAAATCAGCAAAAGTGCCAATTTACTTATAAAGGAATCTCAATTAGACCAACAGCAGACTTTTTAGCAGAAACCTTACAAGCCAGAAGCAAATTGGATGATGTATCTAAGCTCATAAAAGGAAAAAGAAAATGCCAACCAGGAATACTATGCCCAGCAAAGCTCTGCTTCAAAAGTGAAAAGGAAATAAAGATTTTTCCAATAGATGTAACAACTGATGATATTCACCACCAGCAGACCAGGTCTCCAAGAAATTCTTGAGGAATTCCACATACTAGAAGCTAAAAAGGTTGATAACTACCATCATGAAAACATGCAAAAGTAGAAAGCTCAACAATAGCACAGAAATACAAAACAAAAAGAATAAGAATCAAACCTTATCCATATAGAAAATCACCAGGCTACAAAGATAAAATGGGAGGGGAATAGGAAAAAAAGTTTAAAAACATGTAATGAACTGCTATGTCTTACTTATGAACAATAATCTTGAAAGCAAATAGTGTACATTCTCCAACTTAAATTTACAAACTCTCTGAATGTTTTTTTTTAAAGACTCAATAGAAAAAAATTGTTTCTTTAATAAAGACATATGGACTGAGAGTGAAGGAATGGAAAAAGCTATACCATGCAAGTGAAAACCAAAAACAAGCAGTAGTAGTTGCTCCTATTTCAGATAAAATAAACAATAAATCAAACATTGACAAAAGACAAAATAGTCACATATGATAATAAAGGAATCAAATCAACAAGAAAATACAATGATAAATATATATGCACCCAATACTGAAGAGCCCAATTTTATAAGGCAAACATTATTAGAGCTAAAAGGAGAGATTGACTCAAACATAATTATTATAGTTTGGATGTGAGCTGTCCCCTAAAAGCTCATGTGTGAGACAATGCCAGAAGTTTTAAGGGAGCAATGATTGGTTTGTGAGAGCCTTAATACAATCAGTGAATTAGTTCAATGATGGGATTAACTGGATGGGGACTGAAGGCAGGTAGGGTGTGACTGGAGGAGGTGGGTCATTGTGGATGTGGCTTTGGGGTACACATTTTGTATCTGGAGAGTGGAGTCTCTCTGCTGCCTGATCATCATGTGAGCTTCTTCTCTCCACCACAATCTTCTGCTGTGATGTTCAGCCTCACCTATAGCCTTAAGGAATGGAACCTGCTATCTGTGGATTGAGACCTCTGAAATTGCAAGCCTCCCAAAAAACTTATCCTCCTCTACAGTTGTCCTGGTTGGGTCTTTAAGTCATAGCAGTGAAAAAGCTGACTTAAACAGAAATAAAAATTGGAAACTTCAACACCTTACTTTCACGATTAGACAGATCATTGAGGCAAAAATCAAAAAAGAAATATTAGAATTATACTACAGGTCAAGTAGACATAACAGATTTTACAGAATATTTCATTTAACAGCTGAAGAATATACATTCTTCTCATAAGCACATGGAACATTGTCCGGAATAGGCCATCCGTTATGCTACAAAACAAATATTAAACAACTCAAAAACACCAAAATTTTAGCATCTGTCTTCTCTGACCACAATGAAACAAAATTAGAAATCAACAAGAAAAGGAAATTGTTGTACAATTGTAAATTATACAAACATAAGACCAGTATTATCTGGATGCCAAAATCAGTTACTTATTTCTTTTCAGACTCTGCCTTCCCTGACCTTTCCATATGTTATTATTTTTATTCTCTTACCATCATTTCTTTTCATAACACTCATTATCACTTAATATATCACAATTTTCTTTTTTTACTTATTTATAGCCTATCTACTCTCACTAAAATGAAAGCTCCACCAGATCAGAACACAAGTTGTTGTTGGTTTTTTCCCCACTGCTGAATTCTCAGTATCTAGGATATCATTTATCACATAATAGAAACTCAAAAAAATTTATTGTTGAATAAAAAAAGTTGTACAAATATATAAAATTTAAAAAACATTCTCTTAAATGACCAATGGTTCAAGAAAAAAAATATGAAAATGATTTGAAGCACATTATAATGAAAACCTACAGGATACAAAAAAAATAGTATTAAGAGAGGAGTTTATAGCAATAAGTGCATATATTCAAAAAAGAAAGATTGTGGGAAAAAAAATACTTAAAGATGCAACGCAGGAATTAGAAAAGCAAGAAAAAAAAACAAACCCCAAGTTAGTAGAAGGAAATAACAAATATGAAAAGAGAAACAAATGAAATAGAGACTAAAAACATGCACATAAGATCAATTAAATGGAACTGATTTCTTGAAAAAATAAACAAAATTGACAATTTTAGCTTAACTAGGAAAGAAGACTCAAATCAATAAAATAAGAGATTAAAAAGGACACATTAGCTATGATACTACAGAAATACAAAGGATTTTATTAGGGTCTATGATAAATACCTATAAACCAACAAATTGGAAAATCTAGAAGAAATGCATAAATTTCTTGATATATGTAATCTATCAAAACTGAACCAAGTGAACATAGAAAACCTGAAGAGATAAATACCAGGTAAATACATTGAATAAGTAACAAAAATTTTCCCAATAAAAATAGGCCCAGTACCAGATGGCTTCATACCATGTTGTTTCAAATATTGCAAAGTATAGAAAGGGAGGAACCATTCTGAACTTACTCTGTGAGGACAGCATTACCCTGATATCAAAACGGGACAAAAATATCAAAACAAAACCAAAAACAAAATGAAAAAATACCATCACAGATCAAGAACAATATTTCTGTTAAATATAGATGAAAAATTCTCAACAAAACCAGTAAATTGAATTCAACAGCATATGTAAATGATTATGTCCCATGATCAAATGGGATTTCAGGAATGAAAGAATGATTCAATATACACAAATTAAAAATTTTAATACATCAACAGAAATAAGGATAAGAATCATAACATCATCTCAGTAAATGCACAAAGTACATTCAATAAAATTCACAGCTGGGCATAGTCATGTATGCCTGTAATCCCAGTGACTTGGGAGGCTGATGAAGGAGGATTGCAAGTTCAAGGCCAGTCTCAGCAACTTACTGGGGCCCTAAGCAACTTAATGAGACCCTATCTCGAAATAAAAAAAAATGGACTGGGGTCTTAGCTCAGTGGTAAAGTGCCCCTGGGTTCAATGGCCAGAACCAAATAAACTTTTAAAATAAAAAAGAATAAAATTCAAAACTACTTTATGATTAAAATTTTTGAAACTCAAAAATTAGTTATAAAAGGAATTTAACCTCAACACCATAATGACTACATATGAAAAGCCCACAGCTGTATCACTCTGAATTTGGAAAAAATGAGATCATTTCCTCTAAGATCAGGAACAACAAAACAAAGGTATGCACTTGTTATAATTTGGGTATGAATTGTTCCCCAAAGACTCATGTGACCTCAAATGCATCAATGTTCAGAGTTGGAACTCTTAGGAGGTGATTTTATTATGATGACTCTGACCTTACCAGTGGATTTATGCACTGAGAGATTCATAGTTGAAAGTATAGGAGGTATGACCTAGTAGAAGGAAGTGGGTCCTTGGGGGCATGTCCTTGAAGATTATATCTTGTCCCCAGGCCTTTCACTCTCTCTCTGCTTCCTGGATGCCATGAGCTGAGCAGCTTTTCTCTGCCATGTACTTTTACCATGATTTTTTTTTTTTCTTGGAGTCAGTTGACCATAGACTGAAACTTTATAATCTTTGAGAAAAAATGTCAGTCCTTCTCTAAGATGTTTTTCTCAAGTATTTGTCAGAGTGACAAAAAGCTGAATAACACAGAATTTTCACCATTCTTATTCAGCTTAGTGTTGGAAATCTTAGCCAAAGCAATAAGACAAGAGAAAAAATAAACATCTAAATAGCAAAGGAAGAGGTTGAATTATACCTGTTTGCAGACGATGTGATTCTGCATACACAGAAAAACCTTAAGAATCCTATAAAAGAGTACTGATAAATTCAGTAAAGATGCAGAATACAAAATCAACATACAAAAATCAGTAGCATTTTTATACATCAATAACAAGATTGCCAAGAAAAAAATCATGACATTAATTCCATTCACAGTAGCTACAAACAACAAATAAATAAAATAGCTGTTATTAAGTTTAGCCAATGAAGTGAAAGACCTCCACAATAGAAATAGCAAAGCTCTGATGAAAGAAATTGAAGAGGACACCAAAAAATGGAAAGACCTCTCATGTCCATGGATTGGAAGAATTAATAATGCTGAAATATTTATATTATAGATAGTGATTTACAGATTTAATTCAAATCAAAATATCAAAAATATTTTTCATTGAACTAGAAAATATAATCCTAAAATTCTTATAGAATCACAAAAGACCCTGAAGAGAAAAAAAAAAATTTAAGGCAAAACACTATCTTACTTCAAAATATACTAAAAAGCTATAACAAAATCTGTATGGTACTACCATAAAAACAGACATGTAGATTAATGGAACAGAATAGAGTGCCCAAAAGAAACCCATGCCTTTACAGCCAGCTGTTTCTCAATGAAGGCACCAAAAACATTAGATAAAGAACAGAATCCTCAATAAATGGTGCTGTGAACACTGGATATTCACAAGTAGAAGGCTAGAAATTTACCCATACTTCTCACTTTATACAAAAATAAACTCAAAATGGATTACAGATCTAAATGTTGAAACAAACTATAAAACTACTAGAAAAAAGCATAACGGAAATAGTAAAAGACATTGGAATAGACAATTATTATTATTTATTATTATTATTTTACTAGACCCCAAAAGCACAGGAAATAAAAAAACAAAACAGGACAAACAGGATTGTATCAAATTAAGAAACTTTTGCAAGACAAAGAAAACAATCAAGAAAGTGAAGAGACAATCTACAGAATGGGAGAAAATGTTTTCCAAACTATTCATCTGATGAGGGATTAATATTCAAAATATATATCTGAAAATTTAAAACCTCAATAGCAAAACCCACACATAATCCAATTAAAATTGACAAAGAATATAAATAGATACCCCTCAAAAGAAGAAATTGAAATGATCGACAACTATATGAAAAAATATTCAACATCATTAACCAACAGGAAAATGCAAGCAAAAAATAATGGAATGGTACTATGTAACTCCAGTACATAGTACTGGAGTTTACACAGCCATTATCAAAAAGAAGCAAACAAAAAAAGTAAATGTTGGTAAGGACGTAGAGAAAATGGAAGGCTCATGTGCTGTTTGTGGGAATGTAATGAGTGCAACCATTGTGGAGAATAGTCTGGAGACTTCCCAAGAAGTTACAAATAGACCTATCACAATATCCAGCTATCCCATTTCTGGGCATATATCCAAAGGAAATGTTACGAGTATATCAAAGGGACATACGCATGTACATGTTTGTGGCTTCACTATTCATAATAACTAATCCATGGATCAGCTTAAATGCCCATCAACAGATGAATGAAGAAAGAAAATACGGAATGAATTCACATTGGAATATTATTCAACTACTTTAAAAATGAATGGTTTCTATCATTTGCAGCAAAATAGATGAAACTAGAGGATATTATGTTAAATGAAGTCAGTCAGACACAGAAAGACAAATTTGTTATGTTTTTTCTCATACGTTTGTGTTCAAAAGTTAATCAGAATGTAATAATTACTGCAGGCCAGGAGAGGAAGAGAAAGGGGATGGTGAGAGGTTTAATAATGGCTAACCAAACCAGTTAGAAGTAATAATTTCTAGTGTTCCACATAACAGTGCTGATGGGGGGATTGTAGTTCACAGTAACCTATTGTGTATTTTATGATGAGTCAGAGGAGAGGACCTCGGAGATTCCAACACAAAGTAATGATAAGGAAATGGAAACGTTAACTACCTAATTTATCAGAAGATATTGTGTGCATCTATCAAATTATTACATTTTATTCTACTAATCTACATAATTAAAAAAATAAAATACATATGCAAAAAGTGTGAAATTCTGTCATTTGCAGCAACACGGACAGAACTGGATGACACGGTAAGTGAAATAACTCTGGCCCAGAAAGTCAATACCGCATGTTCTCACTTAGAGGAGGAAGTAAAAAATTGATCTCAAAGAAGTAGGGATTAGAATAGAGTAAATTAATGGAATTTGAACAGAACCTTGGAAGGGTGCGGGGTAGGTATGGAGAGAGAATAGTTAACAGACACAGGGACGCAGTGGGATAGAAATAACTTCTACCGTTCTATAGCACAATTGATTACGGTTCACAACAATTAATTGAATATATAAGAAATAGCTAGTAGAGAGAATTTGAGTGTTTCAACAGAAAGAAATAATATATGTCTGAGGTGATAGACCAATTTCCTTTATCTGATAGACCAATTTCCCTTATCTGATCATTACACATTGTATTCATATATTGAAATATCACACTGTACCACTTTAAGTATGTATAATTACCATCTATCAATTAAAAATTATATATATAAATAATCAGTGCTTCTGATTCAGCATACAAACATAGGTATGTTAATCATCCTCCCTAAAAGTGACTTATTATAATGATAATAGGAGTATAAAAATAATAAGAAATGATCAAGGAAATAAAGGAACTTGTTAGTTGATTAGGTTCCTTGGGGGAGTGAATAGAAGAATACAGGTAAATAAAACAGGGTGGAGAAATCAAAGGCTCAGAGGAGTATTAGAAGAGGTACTCCTGCACAGGCTATACTGAAGTGTGTGTGGGGGGTGTGGGTGTGGGTGTGGGTGTGGGTGTGGGTGTGGGTGTTTCCCACATTCATTTCCTGGACAGTCTCATGCATACTTGGCCTATATTTTCAGGTAAGTGACAGCTATAAGTTTTCATTTTTCACTTATCTCTTTGAATTATTTTATAGAATTTTTGGCTTAGGTGTCTTATAAACTCATCACACACCAAAATAAATTCCTTATATTATATAAATTTCTTTTGAGGGTATTTTAGTATGTTTTTCTTTTCTTTGGATTGAGTAGAACTACATCTAAACCCTTCTTTAAAAGACCAAACCCTTAAATACAGCCCTTTTAAAATAATATCTTCAAAATAATTATTTCTCTTCAAAGCCATAATCAGACTTTAATAATCCTCATAGTAATATCTGTTTTAAGACTACAGTTTCCAAAGCAATTCAATATTTTATGAATGTCTTATCTCCCAATTAACCCCAAATGTGATACAATTATTTTTCAATGTTTCCTACATATTTTAACTTGATTATTCTACTGAAGTCTCTAAATCATTCTGTCTTATGAAAACTAATTATCCAGCAATTTAATTTTTTTATTCTGTAGAAATGTTCAAGACCTTGATTCTAACTATCTACTGCCATCAAGGAGAATCTCTGCCCTTAAGTTCTAAGAAAAACCTGTATGTTTTGAATACATTCTGAAAGTAGGGACAAGAAAATCTGAGAATTTCTCATCCTTGTACTATTATAAGTCCTTGGTGATCTTCCACCTGGATGAATATAGTAGTTTCCTAAATGTTCCTCTGTTAACATCCTTGCCCATACGGTAGGAGGATCTCAATCAGATGGTTGATCTCAATCCAGTTGGTCTCTGGATTCTGACCAAGTTTTTACAATGGGCAAAACTATGCCTTTGACCACATCTAAAGCTGCTTCTTTATCCATTCCCATCAGACTTCCTGCCGTCCCTCAACACACCAAGCAAACTCCCACCTTAGGGTTTTGCATTTTCTATTTTCTCTGCTTCAAAAGTTCTTTTTCCAAATATTTGCATTGCATGTCCTCTCACTTCCTTTGCACTTCTGCTCAAAAGTCAACTTCTCAGTAAGACATTTTTTTGGCATACTTTTAAATACAACTGAATTATCCACCCCTAATCCTATGACAGCTCATAACTCATTTTTCTCTGTAACATTTATCATCTTTCAATTCATTGTGTGTTTTCTTCTGTTTCATTGTTGGCTAACCCTCACTAGACCATAAACAAAATGAAAGCATATGTTCTATACTATTAATAGTGCCTGATATTTAAAAAGGGTTCAATAAATAATTATTGGATTAATTATTTCACTTTTTTCCCTAAGCTACTTCCATTTGCCAATAAATTCCCCCCAAATGCTTTCAAATTTCCTATCAATTTGCTTAAATCAAGTAAATTTTACTCTAATGCCTGTTGTTTTTTTCTTTTATTTGTTCTAATTAGTTGTACATGACAGTAGAATTCATTTGTACATTTTGATAGATCATACATAAATGGAGTGTAATTTCTCATTTTTCTGATTGCACCTATTGTAGAATCACATCCATCATGCAGGCATATATGTACATGAGGTAATAATGTCTGTTTCATTCTACTGTCCTTCCTACCCCCATACTCCTTCTCCTTCCTTCACTCCACTCTACCTGATATAAAGTAACTCTCTACCCTTTCTACCCTGCCTTATGGTGAATTAGAGTCCACATATCAGAGAAAACACTCTGCCTTTGGCTTTTGGGGTTTGGTTCGTTTGCTTAGCATGATATTCTCCAATTCCATCCATTTACAGGCAAATGCATATATATATATATATATATATATATATATATATATATATATCACATTTTCTTCATCCATTTATTTGTTGAAGGACACATAGGTTGGTTCCATAGTTGAGCTATTGTGAGTTGAGCTACTATAAACATTGATGTGGCTGCATCACTGTAGCATGCTAATTTTAAGAACTTTGGGCATACAGTGGGTGTCTTCTCTATATACTTTACCACACCTACCCAACTCATGCCATGCAAATGCAAATCTCCTATTTGTTCAACTTGTCCTCATATCTTTCTTCCTCTTAAGATATTAGAAAACTATTATTTTTACATTATATGCCATTTTCCTACAGTACAAGATTTTAAAACTTTAGCATGATCAATTAATTAAGGAATATGAATTGAATGTGTCTTATAACTACAGGTTGCCATGCAGTTAAAATAGAAGCCTTAAAATCGAAAAATCACAATTTTTATGCCAATTACATTTTTTCTGCTGTTAAGCAGATGTATAAAGCACTAATATTCTACTATCAAAAATAATGGGAACAGCAGGAAAACAAACCTCATGGTAATTTAATACAATTTTACTATCACAAAACTCTAATTTTATCTTTTGATATTTTATTATCAGCAATTTATAACCTATTCTTAACATTTTCTGTTTTAAAATAAATCTCTGAGTATTAATCATTGCTCAGATTTAGGCTGTTTTCCTAAGCTTATTGACTTTTTTCTTAATTTAAAATTTCTAAGTCATGCAAAAGAAGACGTAGGTGATATAAGGGTCAAAAAATGTGTTTTAGCCAGGCACAGTGGCAGGTGACTGTAATCTCGGTGGCTCCGGAGGCTGAGGAAGGAGGATCAAGAGTTCAAAGCCAGCGTCAGCAATTTAGTGAGGCCCTAAGCAACTCAGTGAGACTATCTCTAAATAGAGTATAAAAACAGGGTGGGGGATGTGGCTCAGTGTTTAAGCACCCCTGGGTTCAATGCCTGGTACCCCCTGCCAATTGTGTTTTATAAAGGTCTTGCAAAGTTTTCAAACACCCTCAGTCCCTCTTTCTTCAGAGTCCCTGTACAGAGCAACCCTGTTACACAAAAGTACAATAAGATTGAAATTGTTTGGTGACCTAATGGAATGCCACTGTCATCACATTTTTGCTTCAGAATTTTGTGTTCAACAGATTTACAATATCCTGAATATAAGAAGTGATTTGTATGGTGTTTAAGAATGTGGTATTCCTTATTCTCTTCTATACTTAAAAATGGACACGTACTTCTACTGCTGAGTGACTTGGTAAGGCATAGCTGACAAAATGCATTGTCTGAATGAGTTATACTGAGTATATAGAAATTACTTTAGAATCTCCAGGAAATTCTTCAGTCAAACCCAAAAGATATCTCATCAAATTTAAAGATTCCAACAATTTGAAATTTTTTATTATTCTTATTTTTGAAACTCTAGACGTTATTACATGTGCTCACTCTTCTGCGTAATAGTTTTAGTCTGTAATTCTCTGGGTTTCCTTAAACAGGTGTTGCATGCCTTATAATTGTGTTCATCTCTTGTAATATTATTCAATTTCACATCCTCATTAAGGAAGGTCAGAGAGATGGGACAGTCTTCCAATATCAGTCTTCCCTTTATACTCTTAGTAGAAGAATCTTCTGCAAATGTTAGTTGTGCAATAGTTGCCTCCCTTCCAGATGGTCATGTCAGTGACAGTTCTTGCCAAGGAACTGTGAATGAAGGGGATATGGGTAATTTCCACATTGTATGCTTAAAAGGGTAAATTGTTCTCCCTGCACTTCCACTCTTTCTCTTTTCCTTGGAGGAAACAAAACACGTGTGAAGGTAACCTATCTTTCTCCACTTATTCAGGAATAATATCCAGGGAAAGGCAGAATAACATAATAGAAGCAAAGCTGGCTGATATGGTTTGGTGTGAGGTGTCCCCCAAAAGCTCACAAGTGAGACAATGCAAGAGTTCAGAAGAGAAATGATTGCGTTGTGAGAGTATTAACCTAATCAATGACTTAATCCTTGATGGGATTAGCTGAGTCATAACTGAAGCAGGTGGGGTGTACCTGGAGGAAGCAGATTTGTGTCTGGTAAGTGGAGATCTCTTTCTGCTTCTTGATCATCATGTGAGCTGCTTCCCTCTGCCACACTCTTCCACCGTGTTGTTGACCCTCACCTAGAGCCCTGGGGAATGTCTATACACTAAGACCTCCAAAACTGGGAAATTAATTTTTCCTGCCCTACCATTATTCTGGTCAGGGTCTTTTAGTCACAGGAGTGAAAAATTGATTAAAACTCTGGTTCTAGCATATCCTGGTGAAGTAGAGGCTTCTGCCAGTCCAAATTTTTCTTCTTCAGTCTGTCACACAAGAGAAATAAAACTTCAGATAAGGGTAATGATGACGATGATGTTATCACTGTTTTCCAGGGTCTTTTTGTTAGAGCGATTGTGAGCCACAGCAAACACATCCTATTGTAGTGACAGGGTATTGGATAACCACATGCACCTTGCATTGCTAGGTATCAAACACTGCTGGCCCCTGTCGCACGTGCTGGAATTTGTAATAGCCATAGTACAGTGTGTTTTCTTATAAGATTATGTTTTAGAATTGTATAAATGGAATTTCATAGTTCAAGAATCGTCCCCCTCTTATTTGATCAAGACTCTGTGCTTTATTGATTCTACCATGTACAGATTTTGTTGTAGATTTATATTTTTAAAGGAATTTTTAAAGGAACTTCCTTAAAGACTGTTGACCGGAGTATAAAACTCTCAATAATTTTAAAATGTTGTTTTAAACTATTGGCAACACTGTTCTAGAAGAATGTATTGATGATTCAAGGGCCTGGTCAATTTTGACCTTCATGTCAAATGTCCCACTGCTACAAATGAAGTTATAAAGAATATCTTTACATTGATTTATGTTCTGCAGTATTTGGTTTTCAGATGGTATTAAAGGCATTTTATATAATGAAGCTGATATTATAAACTACATTTAAAGAAAAATATTGTAAAAAGCTGATAAAATCTGTTTTTTCCATACTTCTGTAATCTAAAACTATGACAGATGATATTTTCACATATTTTATATTTCAGGAAAATGTAAATTTAATTTTGTATAAAATTAAAATATATAAGGGTTTGAACTTAGACCTGCATGCAGAAATGGATTTTATAATGCTCTATCAATAAAAAATAAAAGTGGAAAAAACACTTTAAAATTATATGATTTAATCTTTCTTCATATATTAATAAAAATTGTCATTAATAATTCACACACAAAAAGGCATATCTGTCTACCTATATAGATAGGAATGACATATTTTCTGGACTTAAACATGTGATATGTGGTCTTCATCTTACTGGAGAGGCACATCACTTGCCTTGATTCAAAGACAGGGACAAAAGTTCTGTTGTTGCTGTTGTTTGTGTAGGTATGTGTGTATGGAGCTGCATATTGAAATATTGAAAATATAAGCCCTCACTTTTAATTATAAATGCTATTATAGCAATCATTTTAATAAGCATGGCTGGTACAGTGGCTTGATCAGAAGAGGCCCTCCACAGCCAGGAGTAATTACAAAAATAATTTGATAAGTAAAAATGCAGATGAAGAGTTGATATCCCTGGCACCGTGGTCGTGTCTTTGAGAGGCAGACCAGGTTGGATGCAGAGGTGCTATTCAGATGACATCAGAAGCCAAGTCCAGAACAGCAACTTCCACATCTGGGGTCCAGCTATGGTAGATGAAGGTGGGACACAGATTTGTCATGCCTCCAAGATTAAAGAAGACAAAAAAGCGGCAACACCCTTACCTCCAATTCCACCCCACCCCTGCAGAGCCTTCTAAGACAGGAGTCATAGCCAAGAGCTCTGCCTGCAATGCACCTGTTGTATTTTGTTAATTATAACTTTACTATTTTAATTCTACTTCCCAATAATACCTAGAAGAATTTCTGAATCAGTTTCACTTTTTCCATAAATTATAAAAATTCCTAGAGTATCTATGAGAGGTTTTGTTTTTTAATTTGTTTTGATTTATTTTTTATATAGGTTCAGGACTGAAGGAAAATAGTGTTTCTCTGCCTCATTTAGTTCAAGAAAGTCAATGGTGTTTATAAGTTATAGACTGAAGGATTATCCACCAGCAAGAATTATGGTAGACACTAATGGAACCTTATTGTATACTGATTGTATGCTGATTTGAATCTCAGTACTACCCTTTTATAATCTAATGCAAATGAGCATCCATTAAAATGAGACAAGTAAAATGATACATTCAGATATTACTATAAAAACTAAACTTTTGTCAGCTCAACTACAAACAAAAAAAGATTACTAGAAACTAAAAAAAAAATAAAACTGAAATAAGTAATAGACACTATAAACCTTCAAAATGTGTGCAAACAAGATTTATAGCTTGATCCTGCCAAATGATAACTGGCAGGCTATTAAATTGCTTGGAAAATGAGATATGTTATTTTCTGCATAATGGAACTTGCATAACAATGAAAAGTGCTTGCTAAGGAATGACTCTGTTTTAGCTCTTATTCACTCTTTCCTACTGTATATAAACCCTTGGATTGATAGCTTGCTACATTCTTTATATAGCACTGTGAACTAAGCATGAGACACAGGGTATAAAGTTTACCCTGCTAAATAGTTTACCAGAACATTCATCATTTTGCTGTAAGACCACGGACAGTCTGTTTCTGGATTTAAAACCTCACCACTCCCCTGCCCCAGAGGGGAGTCTATTGCTTAATGTTGATAAGATCATTTATGTTGATCTTCAAATTTCAAAGCAGTACAAATGTAGAAACAGAGTTCAAAAGCAGCGAGGGAAAGTGAGGCCTTAATAATGAACATAACCCAATGTTGAGCACAGACTTAGTTGTTTTCCATTTTATCATTGACATGCCACTCACTGGTGGTAGTTTTGATACAATCCATTTCACCAAAAACTTTCAAGGTTTCACTATATGTCTAGAGCTGTTATAAAAACTTAGTGTATTAACTCATATAATCTCATGAACTTATAGAGTGAATCTTATTATGAATACCTTTTTGCAAACAAGGAAACAGAGGTAACAGAAATATTAAATATCTCACTGCAGGTCATAGCTACTAAAGTAAGAATCTAGATTTTATCCCAGGTAGCTTGGGATAGATCAACTCCAAGGCCAAATTAGAAATACTCTAGGCAGACTCATTTATTCAAATGTCTTCTGTGGATCAACCCTCTCCCAAGCAGTTTGTACATAATAACTCATATATTAGTTATGAACACCTATTAAATAAGCATCATTGACCAATTTTTCAGATAAAAATAATTATAAATATAGTAACTTGCTTATGCCATATGAGCAATAAGTATTGAATCCAGAATTAGTCTGCCTGACTCCAAAGTCCATGCTACTTACAAGGAGAATAAATGACCTCCTTTTGATATCTGCCAACATTGTGAGATATATCAAATAGAGAAATCACAGCTGTTTACCCATACCAGACATCCTTTTGCATTTCAAAAATCACGTAAACTGCTTTTGCACAATAAATGGGAAAATAGGCAAATGGGCTCAGAATAAAAATAGACAACTTATTTAAACTCTGAATTCACAACCAAGCCCTCAGTTTCAAGACACCCGAACTGAGCTATTTTGGCAGGAGGAAGAGCCCTTGGAATCTATTGAAACCTCCAGGCAAAGATTTCTGTGCATAGGCACTTCAAAAAGGGGATAGGGAAGGGCAGAGGTAAAAACAAAAAAAAAATTATGCCAGTCAAAGCATTCTACTGAATGCAAAGAATATTAAACACAACATGTTTCTACATATGGTCAAATGTCAATGACTCCAAGTAACAGGACAGTCATCATGTATACAAGTGTACCTCTTAACTTTGAACAAAGTGGTCACCTTAACCCTACTACAACTTTTTGCCTGCATTCTGCAATTTCAGCTGATGTCAGTTCTTCCATTCATAGCAAGACTTTTCTTCCTGGTTGTTGCCCATTGTGTAAGATCCTTTTTATTATTATTATTATGTTATTATTTTATATCATTTTCAGATTAAAAGAACACTCACAAAATTTTACTCATAAATTGATCAAAGGTAGGTAGACCAATGATAAAAAGGCCGATCATAAGAGAAATAATATTATTAATCAAGTTTAAATCTCCAAAACCAAATAGAACCTAATCAATTGCTAATAATTCTGCAATATTAACTTGATATTTGCAAAGGATTTTTTTAAGTGCTGTTCATCTGTACATACATGCAGAAGCTTGCCTTGTGATTTAGTATTCTAATAACTGCCCCTATGCAAGTGGTCACAGGACCCCTAGTTCATTGTTTTAGAATTCTTGGGGGGTATCAATTTCTTTCACAATCAATCTTGTTTCAAGTTAAGTAAGTTTGATCAAATTCTGCGACATGGACATCTCCTCTTCCTGTACCTGCATATAGAAACTAAATTATTTCTCCTTTTTTAAAAGCAAACAAACAAAACCCTTTTCCTGAGTAGAATTCTAGCAGGGAACCAACCCTGTGAATCACAATTGCTACAGTACACTATGCTGCTGAGTTTGACCTTTTATAGAAGAAACAAAAGAGGGGGAATGAGAACACCATGATTTTCTGTTCTGTATTCCCATAGAAGACTTAACCCCAGCCCTGATTAAAACTGAATTTCTCAAAGAACCTCATACAGCAATATTTTTAAAATATGTATTTCTTGAAAAATAATTAAAATAGCAAATAGCAAACTACAAAGACATGTCTATATATATATTTGTAGAGTTTATGAAATGAATTCAAGATATATGGGAATATTTATGAAAAAATTAATTAATTTTTGGTTGAAAATCAAATGCTTATCCAGAAAGGAGGCATTTGAAGTTGTTGGTAAGTCCTTTCTTCATTTGAGCACCTGGATCCCTCTTAGATTTAAATATTAGTTTTTCTAGGATGCCATTCCTAGTTCTCTTTCATTTTTTTTCAAATTTCAGTTATAAAGTGATAATAATAGTGTTATAGTGTTTACCTCACAGAGTTTTCATGACAACTACATGGGATTATATGTATAGAGTGCTTAATGTGGTGCTTCCACATAGTGGATACATTATAAATGTCCAGTATTGATATGGAGAAGGTTAATTGTTCCACGTACCTTCCCCACCTCCAGCTGGTAGCACACGTTTAAGATGAGGAATGATGCATTTGTCTTGACACTCTCATTTAACTCTTCTTAAGTTTACTTTTCAGATAAGTCTGTCCTCACAGACCTTTTGGTTATGGTTTAGATATGAGGTCTGCCTCAAAAGCTCTACCTGTGAGACAATGCAAGAAGGTGCTTTCCTTCGTCTTGCCCTTACTCACAGTATTCTGCCTCTCCTCAGACCCAGAGCTATGGAGTCTGCTGACCATGGTCTGAACCTCTGAAACCGTGAGCCAAAATAAACTTTTCCTCCTCTAAATTTTTCTTGTCAGGTCTTTTGGTTGCAGTGATGAAAGCCTAATGAAAACACCTTTAAAGGGAAGGAGTAAGGGTGAGTGTGTCACTCCACTGGATCTCCCTCACATGGGAGGAAACATCCAGTGAGTTCTCTCCAAACAAAACCTGGTGGACCAGACCGCAGCCTTTGTAATCTGAACCACCTATATGGGCACATCCTCTGACTCTCTCCACCACCCATTCTAGGTTCTATCAATTTCAAACCATTTCATGGATTGCTAGCAGGTTTTGTAAATTCAAACAGGAAGAGAGTGGAGGAACTTCTGTGGACAAATAATTTTGAAAAATGCTATATAAATAGTTAAAACAGCTTTTATCACTGTATTTTTTTTTTCAGATTCCTTACTGTGCTAATGAGGATTACAACTTTCCAACGAGGAAGTAGAGTGCTTCCAATTCATGTTAGGTTTTTCCTGAGGCACTCTTTGGAAAATGCTGTCTTAGTAAAATCATTGCATGTGCAGTTGGGAATATCTTGTTGCTCATGCTTTTAAACCACTGGCCATCTGTCCCCACTCTGTTAAATGTCCTTCCCATTGCCACGTCACCAGCTCTCCATAACCTTTGTAACTTGAACCAAAAATCACATCTTAACCCTCTCTCAACCACCAGACTCACCTCTTCACTTTCCTTGGTGTTTCTTCAGTGTTTCTGGCTCTTGGAATTTATCACTTTTCACTGTATTGCTGTTCTTTTATTTGGCTTTCTGTTTCACCAAATTAGAAATACTTTGCTTCTTAAACAGTGTGTAATGTTGCAGGCATTTGATGAGTAATGGTAGAAAGAAGAATGAACTTGGACTTACTTGAGTGTCAGTTCTGGTTTAGCATGATGTGCGAAGTCTGCCCTGCTCCCCACTCTAGCTTCAACATTTGCCATATTCCAGTCATCAAAACTGCATTCAGCTCATCCCTCTTCATGCTTCTCTGACCATCCTTGATAGTATTTCCTCTTTCTGAAACTCCCAAACCTTACACTTACTTAACCCCTTATATAATTTTTATGTTTTTTTTTTCAGTTCTTCTAGGTTCTCCCAAACAGAGAAGAGATGTCCTTATACAGCTTTGAAGTATGATCTTCTTACATTAATACAATTTACTTTTTAGTTGACTTTCTGTAGAAATACAGAGACCATAGCTACTTCATTCACTTAATATCTCTATTACCTAATGCAGAGCCTGACGTATCATAGATGAGTAATAAATAGTCATGGAATGAATGAACAACTAGTTATGCTCCTCATCCAGGCTCTGGGTGCCAGTCTATTTAGAATTTTATAACATTCATTTCATCAATGTCCTACTACATGTCCACTTTTAGGTAGGATGATGGTTGCATATTTTATTTTTACTTTTCTCTCCCTGTCTCTGGTGCTTCTGTCCACTATTTGTCACTCTGCATGCTGGAACACAACTTACAAATCAGTCCCTACCTCCTCTGTGTCATGCTGCTGTCTTTCCTTACAAATTATAGCTTAAAGGTCCCTCAGGTTAACTAGAGCATACAAAAGTCAGAGAAACTCTACATGGGCTTGTTTCTGTTGATGTTAAAATAGTGGGTCACACTATATCCAGAAAATTCATGTGGAAATGGCAGTCTGATATATTTCTTTAGAGAGCAAAACAATTACAGATAAGCAATTTTCTTTCCCAAGAGACTAGTAAAGTGCTTTCCTTCTGTCACCTTTCAATATTTTATATTGTGGTGAGTACCTACACCTTTTCTATCCAATTAGGAAAGCCATCAACAAACCAAAGAGCAAATAGCTAACCAGTCAAATTAAAAAAAAAATGCAAGTGTACAGCAGCAGGCCATCATTTTTCAAACTTGACCTTACATAGCAATAGTAAGAAACATCCTTTCTCAACAGATGTGGTGGGTATCAATCATATTGATATAATTACTTTTCTTGCACTTAGGGTTTATTTACTAGAAACTGTTTTGACTTTTTTTAAAAGAGGAACAACGTTAGATTAAAAGCCTTAAAGGAGATCAAAATTATAGGACATGTCTTCCTGGAACTACAATGGCTTCCCAAAATCAAGGATACAGTTTCAATCAACTTTGAGATCAGGATTTTAAAATTAATTTCTTCTATTTTTTAAACAAATGCATTTTTACTACAGAAAATTTGCAAAGGAAACATGAAAATAATCTGAAACTGCACAATCTAAAAGTTGGAAGCATGTAAGGATGAGGTTTATATAGGCATTTGAATTTGTGGATCTTAACAATTTCCTCTAACTGTCAACTCCTCAATGTGTACACAAGGTCTTTTATATTCTAGCCCTCACTTCCCTAGCCTCATTTTTGTGAGTTTGAATGAAATAATAAAAATGACAGCACCTCTTACTATGATGATAATGATGAAGTTATATAAAAAGTTAACATTTTAAAGTTTAAAAATATTTTCCAATTATCAAGGTGAATAGAATATGCCCATTAATGAAAATTTATAAAATATGGAAAAATAGACCAAAATATTACCCATAAACTAACAGCCAAAGTAACCAATATAAATATGTGGTAATATAACCTTTCATAAGATTTTAATATGTTTTTAGACATCCTAAAAGAATTCAGATATTAAATTTGCAAAGTACAAAAACACTCATGACTCAAATAATGAGACTGTGTTGTATAGAAACAGAGTGTGACAAACACCAATTTGATTATTTCTTCATCTCATTATGATTCCCTCAAATTTGATCATTACCTAACAAGTAGACCCAGAGTGGCTGGGGAAATATACACTGGGCGTGTATAACTCTGGTAGGCTCAGACGGTATATTCCCTCTCTTTGCATTAACTTCCTTCATGTAACTTAATGCCATCTACATAGTACACATTTCATTTATTTATTCTGGCCTGTTATCTTTTGCCATCCCTCTAGAATATGAGTTTTGTGAGTGTAGATAATTTTAAACATTTTGTTTATTGATGCATAAATCCCCAGTGTTTAGAACAGTGTCTGGTTCATTGTAATTACTCAGTAAATATTTGTTCAATGAAAGACAGAATGAATGAATGTGATGAACATATGTGTATCCTATTTAAAGTAGGTCAGAGATGCTCTTGGTGACTTTCAGTGTACAGGAAACTTTGACACCTTAATGATGGCAGGTTGGAAAAAAAGACACAGACATTTTGCTGCCAGGGTCCCTTCAGTCTCTGTTTGACTTATTTAGGTCAATCCTATTCCCAAATTAAACTACACATGTTCAAGAGAGTCAAGATACATGAATATAAAAAGTGTTTATCCATAGTTTATCCATGATGGGGAGTGGCATCTAAAGATGGTGGGCACTGTGATGTTCAAGTGGTGTACATTCTACCATTGGATTTCCAGAGATCTATACCTTTCTTCCTAAGCATACAGTGCCAAAGATGCTCTTTACCTAATGTGACACTCCTTACCTCCTATCAAAATTAAACGCATCTTTATCCCTTCCAATCCGATAACACAAAAGCATGCAAGCCTTCATATAGAGAAAATAGCACAATATCATTGCAAAAGGTTCTTCCCCATAGTCCCATGATCTTCCATCCAGACAAGGTCCATCTCTCCTCTAGCACAGTGATAATACTCCGAGGTGTTATTTTTCTCTTTTCTGACACAAGTGGATTCAATGTTGAATGTAGTCACTACCAATATACATGTAATGGTTAATATGAATTGTCAACTTCATTGCATTAAGAGATGCTGATAATTAAGAGGCTTCTGGATGTGTCAATGAGGGCATGTCTAGGAATGATTGGAATGTGGGATAAGAACTGAAGTGGAGCCCCTCCCTAAACATGGGCAGCAGCACCCAATAGGATGGAAGAAAAGCTGGAAGAACAAGGAAGCAGATGCACATGCAAGCTGGGCTCTTCTTGAATGGGTTCTTGATCCCTGCTTCGATCATCTGAGGATATTAGACTCTCGTTTCTTCACTCTTCCAAAGCAGACTCTGCCAGTGATTCTCCAGGTAGTTTCCAGAAGCCTTGGTCTTGGACTAGGTTAGCACTGTTGATCTTTCTT
This sequence comes from Glaucomys volans, assembly GCA_020662805.1. Taxonomy (NCBI): domain Eukaryota; kingdom Metazoa; phylum Chordata; class Mammalia; order Rodentia; family Sciuridae; genus Glaucomys; species Glaucomys volans. The sequence goes on from JAJEJO010000205.1 coordinate 979,230, forward strand.
GTTCTGGGGTTTCTGAGTCTTGGACTGCATGGCTGCTGGTTCGTCCAGCTCTCCCGCTGCAGACGGCCATTGTGCTCTCCAGCTTCTGGTCATGTAAGCCAATCTAACAAATCCCCTTTTTAAAATCATACTTCCTGTTGATTCTGTACCTGTAGAGAACCCTAATATAATACACTAAATATTTAGTAAATAATAAACAAATGATATATCCTAACTAAGTATAGAAAGGGGAAAATTATCAACCCCTAGATTTCTGATATAGGTGTTCAGGATGTGGACAGGGAACGTAATGCCCTATTAGTTCAAAAAAGCAAGTAAAAAATTCTGTAGAACAGTATCCCAAAAATTATCAAACTTTGCAGAATCTCATACTATGCTGTCTGGAAATGGTAAGAAAAGAGATGGGGCCTCATTCCTTTTGCAGTGAAATGAGTTGTTTGGTCAGACAATTAAATTATCTGGAGTTTTCCCCATGGAAACTACCCCCCAATGTGTAGCAGCTGTAATATCATGACAGTCCCCTTCAGGGTGGTATCACCTCACTTGCAGAGACTTCTGGAAATACAGTATCAGATTTATTTGTTTTCATGCTTTATAAAACTCAAATCTGGAAATTGTCTATATGACTAAAGTTCTTTACCACATTATTTTGAGTCAGTTCCAGACTCCTCTTCATCAGAGCTGAGGAATTTTGGCAACACATGACTCACAAAAGCTTGGTGGGCCACCTGTCAACACTCTCCACAGGAGCTCTGTGGTCCAAAGTTAAATTGAAGATCACAGCATGTGAATGTATTTCTGCTTCTAGATTAGTATTCCCCTGGGGCTGCCATAGAACATCCCAAGTTCAAATTTAATTCTGCCTTTTGTTAGTTACATGGTCTTAGAGGAGTCATTAACCATTTTGCTAATATATAATGTCAGTAATTTTAATAAATATTTTTCAAGATTTGCCATAGGAGAGGACCAAATTTAAATACACAATCTTACATACATTTTATTATAAAATCCAGCATGCAGTAATTCTAGATTAATTGATGACAAAAAAAAAAAAACTCTAAGGAAAGAAAATTTTTGACAAGTTTAAATGTCTCCATAAAGACTACTAACACCATAAAGCACCAGTGGAAAGGAAAAATAAATACTGACAAGTTGAAGGCAAAAATCTGAAAGTTTCACATGAAGTTAATTTGTAAAAGCACTAGTCAGAATAATAAAGTATTTTTCTACAGTACTTTATCCACAGTTAATCTGATTGCTATTGGAACACACATGTGCACACACACACACATGAGTTTCCTATTTCATGGTGCAGTTTCTTCAACAGATAAACTTTCAAAAGAAATGAACCACACATTAAAAATTTAAAAAATTGAATGGAAATTTCAAAAGACCCCTTTCAGACAAATATTCTTCATGAACAGAGAAATGAAATGTAAGTTGAAAATATGAAAACTAATATGAAATACCCCAAAAAGTAGAAACTAAAACTCAACCTATACCTAAATTTAAAAAATGCAACTCAGTCAGTCCTTCAATGCAGAGGAATTCACTAATTACTGAATAGGCCTGGCATTCCCTTTCTTCCTTTCTATTCCCTTGTTTCCTTCCTTTCTTTTCTTAATTCAGGTACACAAAATGAAATTTTCTTATTCTGGAAGATAGTCACTGTTGCATCTACTAAAAAATAGCTATACAGATTATGTGAAATTAGATTAGATAGAACTAAATTACTACTCATGCACAGGTTTTAGAAGTTTGCAAAGTTGAATCAATTTAACAGAAATTGAGCAGTATTTCAAGAATATTTAAGTTAATTCAAAACATTGAAGTATTCACAAATATAGTCAGAAATGAATATTTTAAATTATTAGGTGAAAAGATACTAGCCATGACCAATAAACAATCATATTAACAAAATTTGCTACAGAAATGAAAATGCATTCATTCAAAATGGCACAAAGTTATTTTTTTAAGTATGCAATGGATATGTAATGGACATCATCAATAACATGCTAATAGAATAGATAGATGTGTGATAGGTTTATGAAATATAGTGATGAAGTTATAGTTGTCAGGATGTTATATTCTGAGAATGAAGGATAGACAATATTAGACAGAATATAGATGGATATATACATACAATCATATTAAAGTATACAATAATTCAACAAGTTATATGAAGAAAAAATAGGCTAATTTAATAGAGTGACTGGGTGAATTTAATATGCAGAAAAGTATTTAAGAAAGACATTAGTTTGATATCTGAATGACAAGAAGGTCAATCTTACAAAGGTGGGGGGAGAGAATTTCAAGAGGAAAGAGCAACTGGTACTAAAAGCATGGTGGCCATGGAGGGAATGGAATGGAAGGAAGAACTTCATAGATGAGCAAACAATTCCAATTTTATTATAAATACCATAAACACTTTAGCAGAAGATAAGCATAATTCAACACATATTTTAAAAGTAGTTTTAGGAAATAATTACAGCTATTCTTGGCTAAAATTAATGGACTGGGGGAAAACATGAATAGAAGCAAATATTCTGTAGGAGGATAGTCAATCCAGATGACAGATGATAGGGTTTTATGCTATGGTAGTCATAATAGAAATGGAGGGATTTAGGACATGAATCTTTAATTAGTAGAATATGTACTCAATAGGACTTAATGAGGTGAGTGGGAGTGAGGATAAAGAAGAATCATGGATCACTCTTGTGCTTTGGACGAGGCAGATGATGGCACAGTGCTACTCACCAAAATGGAGAAACTGGATGACAGACATGGTAGGGAGGGGAATTTTGCTTTGGTCCTCTTATGTTTATCACCATAAAGATGACATTCAAAGCTATGTGACTCAATGAATTATTAAACAAGTGAAGCTCAAAGTGCAGTTTGAAAACTTGGGACGAAAGACATTGGAGAAATGACAGAAATATCCCTTTCACTGATATCCTTAAGGCAAGTTATATATCACATATTTATTAAGAAGTTGAAAAAGTAAAGGTATAGAAATAAATGAGTAACTGGTAACCAGTTCTAGAATATAGAATTTGATTAATCTTTAAGTGATAATACATATCAAATTTATGTATATGCAAATATTTTAAGAGAATGAGAAGCAACACACATTTTTATCTCACTTGAAAAAAACCACATTATTATAAAATGGATATTGGCACTGGATACTATCAGGTTTTAGCAGAACAGAATCAAAATACCATTTATTTTTAAAGAGCACAAAATATTTGGGTATAGGATTCCATCTTCCAATTTAGAAGCAAAAAGGAAACAGAAAAAATGTCCAGCTCTCTAAATTTTTGCTCAAGATCTAAGCTACAAAGAATTCCGTAATGATAATAAGGCAGCTGAGACCACCAAAAATAGAAAGCAAAATATAATCTTGAGGATTGTTAACTTATGTTAAAAACATAGCCTCACCAGTTTTATTAAATATTAATTGTACCTTTAGTGGGGAAATCTGGTACCCTATGAACTGGACTGGGAATGAAAGCAAATATTCACAAATTTTGAGAATCCAGAAACCCTCAATCTTCTTCTATAGTCTTCTTGCAGATATAATAATTCAGGGGTTAATATGTACAGTTGGCTCTCCATATTCACTGGTTATGCATCTGCATATTCAAACATGGACTGATTTTTTTAAAGTTGCACCTGCTCAGTATAACTACTATTCACATAGTCCTTGCATTATATTAAATATTATAAGTAATATAGTTATGTTTGAAAGTATAGAAGAGGATGTATGTAGGTTATATGTAAATTTTACCAGCATTTCACATCAGGGAGTTTAGCATCCATGGACTTTGCTACCTTTACAGTGTCTTGGAACCAATCCCCCATAGATACTAAGGGAGGGTTGTATAATAAACCTTCTAATAAACAACATAAATATTTGCAAATCTTTATATTGAGTTGAGTTTAAGCCTACTGAGCCACCATCTTAAATACTGTTGTCTTTCATTATTTTATTATTTTCTCTTTATTATTATTTTCATCAGTGTCATTATTACTTTATATACAAAATAATTTGTTTCATTAACACTGTTGTACTTGGATTCTTTACCTATAATTTCATCTTGCATCCCAAACCTGGGGTCTGGTTTATTTCACTTCTTCAAAAATTCTTTTGTAAACATGTATGAAATATCATGTATTTGAAATGTCTTTATTTGTCCTCATCCATGAAAGATATTTATGGTGGATACAAATTCTAAAATCAACACTAACTTCTCTCAAGACCTAAAAGGTTTCTAATCTTCTGTACTTTGGTTTCCATCATAGTTCTGAGAAATTCACTCTCTATTGGTTGGTGATTCACTTGTAATTAATGTATGTTTTCTTTCTGGCTGCTGTAATGATTTCCATTCTGTCTTTGTTTTCTTGAATATTTACTACAAAGCATCTAAATTGAAAATTCTTTCGACATCTTTGGAGTATATATTGTAAATTTATGTATTCAATTATTTCTGGAAAATCATCAGAAGTTTTCAAGTGTTGCTACTCTTCCATTTTGTTTGTATTTATTCTGTCCTCTGGGACTCCAGCTTGTTATTTGCTAGCATTTATTTTAGCATTCATGTTTCTTTTCCTTCTCCCCAAACCCATTGGAGGCAAAGATAGGCAGTCCCTTCCATGGCAGGAAGCAATGGTGCAGTACAATCTAGAGAAAATGCCAGAACTATGCCAGAGACGTCCCTGTTATTTACATAGCCCACAGAACATGGTGCCACATGAGGCAACTTCTGCATCCATATTTCTCAACCATATTCTACATCCTCTTATCTTTTTGTAACACATTCTGATTAGCGACTGAAACTATTATCCAGTTATTAAGTCTCCTTTAAACTTTATCTATCTTCCTATTCACCTATTGAGATTTTTTTATTTCTACAATTACATTTTTTTTAGTATATAAAATTTTTATTGGGATATTTTTAAATCTACCAGGATATTATTGATAGTTACTTGTATCTGTATCATTCATATTCAATATTTAATCTCCTTAAATATTTCAGTCAAAATAATTCATATCTTGAATCTAACACCTGACATTAGCAGGGGAAATAAATCATTTGCTTTCCTATATCTCAATCATGGTGACTTGTTCCCTTACATGCTTAGTGATTTTGTTTTTTAATGTAAACTAATATTCTTAAACTTAGTTAAGGTCTAAATTAAGAATGTTTTCCCTTCAAGGTGAACTTGCATTCGCCTTCTTTGAAATTCAGAGAATGTGAATCAAGAAACACATTCAAGTTTCCAAACTTAATGTAGGAATCTCCAGTTTAGTTTTCATACATCTCTGGACTCTCATGAATTTATCTTTCCATCACATTACTAAAGTATTCACTTTCATTCAGAACAGACTGCTTATTTCATTTTATTATTTTATTTTAGAACCCTTAAGATTTAACTTGTTTTAGCAATTCCTGCAGTTCAGTAAAATTTATATCTGACATAAATTTATCCAAGATGTGGTATGATGTTCTCATAAGTGACCCTGGGCAGTTATTTTAGCAAGAGGATCTATTCTGCAGAACCACAAAAAGTGAAACCAGAGAGTTGTCTTAAAACTTTGTTTTAAGTAATCACAAGTAAATGGTTTTGATCAGATTGTATAAATGGAATTAAGTGCATATTTAGTGACAAACACTAAAGCACAGTTTTGCACATTGCTAGGGAAGGTGCCTGATTGAGCTAAATGCATTGATGACATAGATGTTTTTAGCTAGCAACCTGTAGGCTTGAACAGCTCACCACATTCATAATGGTATGCTAGCACAAACCTAGAACCAGTGTGATGTCCATTTAGAAAATTAAGATTCTTGACACCCCTTGGCATAATACAAAGAAAGAGTCTTGAAGACTTGAAGTGGGGAATTAAGGTGTTATGGCTACAAAACCAGGTGGAATATTCTGCAGTTGAAATGGATTACCTGTGTCTAATGGGGCTTGGGAGACCCAAGTTTCTAGGAGAAATAATAGCTATTAACTATAATTAGAAAACAAGATACCATGGTAATAAAAGTGGTTTGATTTGAGAATGATTGATTATAGAATTCCTGATATAGAATCAGATCCTAAGATTGAGAATAGATCTTAGGTCTGCTTTGTCCAATGCATTATTCTCAGTGACTAGAACTATGCCTGCTAACTAATAGCCTGGTTGAATGAATCAAAGAATAGATGGATACGCTAACATCTTATAAATAACAATGAAAATTCTGTTCATTAAGAAATGAGTGACTGAAAAGCCAGAATAGTGAAGATACCTCACCAATTCCCACATTTCAGTCTATCTATAGATCCCTTCTTTTATTCAGTCTAAATTTCTTCAAAATTATTAATGGGTTGGAAGCAAACAATGAAGTATAATAAACTGATTAACTCTGTGAATGTGGAAGAAAGGTAAAATGTACATTTTCCCATGTATAGATAAACACTACATATGTGACTTAGTATCAGTTTAATGTGATTTTGTATATTATTTCTAAACTTTTTCATGTTTATTAAAAAGTTAAATATATTTAGTCTAATTTCACTACAATTGAGTTATACACTGAATGTTAAAAGAATTCTGTCTTTATCTGATTCCATACCCATCCTGAAACTGGAGCTAAATTTTTCAACTAAGTGACCGCTAGTCCTACCCTTCATCGATATCTTAATCTTCCTGGGAATTATCAGCCCTGGAAAAACCTGCAGTTCATTTCATCAGCTCTTACTTGAAGCTCCTAGGAAAATATATAACCATGCTGAAGGATTCCATTACTGATCCTGCCTAGTGTTACTTTTGATAACAAAATTTTACACACCCCTAAAACATGCTTTCTAATTTGGTGACATAGCTCTTCCAAATTTGACACCTCTCCCAAATACAACCACACCATTCCTTTTCATGAGGTGACCTAATGTCCTTACTTAATTTGTTTGTTACCCTTTCTCTTTCCTCTTTGCTCTATTGCTGAATAATGGGGCTTTAATAATTTTTGACAAATAAAGTAATGAATAGATACATTTAAGTGACATGCTAGAGATGTGATAGCTGGATGTAGATGTTCCAATCTCTTTTGTACAATGAGATCTGTTTCACAGTTAGGGCCCTTTTTAAAACCTTTGCCACTGAATGAATCTACCCAGTTTTAAAGAAATAATTACATTGTAAATTTAATATGTGCACATAACTGATATTAAAAACATATAAAGATTTAATGTGGATCTTGAGTATTATAAAATTTCAAAACAGAATGTTTCCATTCCTTTGGAATATAAAATGCAATTGGATATAAGGTCAAATTAAAACTTTTAGGAGTACTCCGGTAAGACTGTTACTAATTGTTCTTGTCCTGTATTTTATATATTATGTTAGTAGGACATCTGCTGCTGTCCGTTTACCTACTAATATTATGAATCTTTTATATTTCTACCTTTTGGAGTTATTATTATTAGAATATCATATATGGAGACCAATAAAAGAATATAGCCACTGAAGTAAGCTATTCTTACAAGGACTTGGAAAATTTCTGAAACCAGAAACTGGTAAAAATGATTGGAAAATCATCTGTCCTAGGTGGAATAGACATTAATTTGACTACAATTAGGGCAATGGGCTATGTGCAACACATTTTATGGCAATTTAAAATATAGATTCACACCTTCATTGAACTAAGCTTTTATCATGTGATTACTAGAATGAAAAGTCTAAGAACATACATATTTACACAGTTCATTCCCCTTTGTAGAACTTAGATGTTGACACCAATGTACTTCTTACACTTCCATTAACTTACTTAGCAGAGCATTGATTTTTATATCATTTATATCACTGGAAATGCAAGAGGAATGTTGATATAAGCCACAGTAGGGCAATCAATTTTTATGTGGTAGTCACATAGTTAAAAGGAAATTGGATGGCTTGTTTAAAAACCAAGACCATTTCCATTCAGTAAATCGATTGTGAAAAACTCAACAGTGAATATCCTGTGTGAAGTGTAAAATCTATAGGTGTTTAAAAATAATATTAATTAACATTGATTTAAAAATATTTTTAACATTCAGAAGTAAAGACTTTAGAAGACATATTTCTTTTACAGTCTTTTTTAATAAAAACTTTAAACATTTACTAAAAATAGCAAAAAATTCTGCAGATCCAACAACTAACTTAATATTATTTAATGAGAAGACAAGGGCTAGAAATAAGTCACATCTAGCATAGGAATGTAATAATCATTGTCACAAGTTATGGCTACATAAAGGGTTTCTTGGCATTTCTTCCTATGATTATTTTTTTTTCTTATTAAAGTTTCTGATTCTGTATGCTATAGTATCTTGACAACTAAAACGGCTATATCTTTGAATTTTTAATACTTCGAACATGAATACTTGATACATTACTATAATTTAAAACACTAAATATAAAAAATTTACAATGCAGTGCCTTCTTAGAATGGTAAAAATTCAATACTTCTGTTGTAATCTCTCATGCCATATCATGACTTCAGTAAAAATTATAATAAATCATCTGTTTAATGTTAATAAATTACCTTATCCATCCAGGATCTTTTATATTTAACATTTTACAGTCAAATTCATGCTAAAAGTTTTAGAATCATTTGCCAGCAGTAAGGAAAAAAATGAAGAGGTGATGTCTAGGTAAATAGTTGTTTTTTTCAGGTCAAAATAATAAATAAAAAGAACAAAATCTCTAAAGGAAGATAGATCTCTGCTATTTATTGCGTGGGTTTGATCAATTTATATAACATCTTCAGTTTCTTCACCAGTTAAATAAGATGAACTATATTGTGTTAGGATACGCATTGCATGTGCTTGTGTGTGAAAGAGGGAGGCGGAGAGACAGACAGAGAAAGAAAAACTAAAGACAGACAAAATATAAGAAAAGCTAACATAGTTACCGTGTTCTCAGCATGGTAAATAAGAAAAATACTTTTGTTGGCATTTACAAACTGCTCCGTGAATGACAAAGGGATCTTCACTATGGAGTAATTACTAATTTATTTTCTCTCTTTATCAGAGATCCTGATCTTGGTAAAATTCACGAAGTGAGTAAGATGCTTTCACACCAAGATCTCAGAAGTGCAAATGTAACTTCTGCAAATAACTCTTAAATTCAAGCCTCCATTCCAACTAAAGATAGATAATATAAGGTCAATTCTGACTAATCAGTCGGTTGAGATACAAGCTAAAGTTGGTTACTTCCCTTGGCTTTCTTTTCTCAGGGAACACATTGCTATTTATTTATAGCAGAGAGGCTAAAATTTTTATATCATCAAATTGTGGAGGACACCTTTGACTTCGAGTCTTTGCTAGGAATCTTTGTATCCACTTCTTCTGGTCCTTGGACTTGGCTGTGATGTCCATCTCAACTGAAAAACTTTCAAACCCACCAACATAGCTACTTAGAGCACTGAAAACCTCAGCTGCTCTTACAAACTGCTCACAGCTGCAGGAATCTTGGTGGTTATTCTTAGGTTCTCAATGCCCCTGCACATAGTTGATCAGTGTATTCTCCTGCTCTCAAGCATTGCACATTGTACAGGGACACATGAAAGTTGAGGAATGTGTTAGCTTCCTGGACTGTCCTCCTGCTCTCAGACTCCTAAATAAATCTGGGGATTCATTTGTGTGAATTAACTTTAGTCTAATAGGGATAAATTTCTTACTGAGTCATAATTCTTTTGCAAGCCTTACACTATTTTGTTCTCCTCTCTTCAAACAGTCCTGTAAGAGATTTTATCTTTTATCTTTATGATGCAATATATCATCAATAACTTTTTCTGTTTCCCTCTATGTTTCTGTTATGACCTCCTTTTCCAAGGGCAGGGCTTTAAAGTCGAGGTCAAGTTTGAATAAGAAAGACTATGAAATAAACAAAGGAATTGCAGGATTATAAAAAAGGTTTTATGCTTTCACACCAAGAATAAGGAATCATAATGAAAAAAAGGTACTACTCCAACCCATAGGTAGATTTCCTCTGCTTCTCTAGCCTGCTTATTTGAAATTTGTTTTTCCAAATGATTCTTTCATGAAAAACCTCAATCTCTCTTATTCAATAAAGCTTTCCAAAATGTATCATAATTGGTTTGTCTCAAGAATTTCAGAGTAAATCATTTATTGATACCAGGGGTTTATTATGAATCTGTTATTGACAGAAAACCAAAAATGAAGACATGATCCATGATCTCATACAATTTATAGCTGAGTGAAGACAGTTCTCCAAACATTGAATGCACAATTCAAATAATGCCTGCATTTAACCAAAGTCAATTATTTTATAATATCAAAGATTTACTATATTTCATGTAAGTATTTTACCTTCACAGTTAAATTATAATTATTTCTAAAAATCTCAAATCCCTGTGATCTAACTTAACCATGAAAATAAGTACAATCTAGACAGACATACAAAGCAAAAACCCAATAACTCAGCAAGAATCAAGAAGGCCTTATAAATGCTTTCTTTGTTTAAGACTTGTTTCTTCAGATTTTATGTCTGGGCAGTAATTGTTACCTTCTGTGCCATTTTATACTCTCCAAGCAAACAACTCCATTATAAGTAAGAGAGAAAACCTGGATCATGCTCCCAAGCTTTACCCATATATACTGCTGACTTTAATTATTAGTCATCTTCTTCCATATAAACTCTCTCATTACAAAGACTCAAGAAAGTTAAAAAAAATCCATTTTGAAAACTGTTGAATTGTCAGTTTGTGTGTGTGTGTATTCTGCCTTAATCCACTAACATGGAACTATAGAATACATTAGGTCTAAGTAGAAGGTATAAAATTATACACATTTTAAATGATCTGTATTATAAATATTTTTAGGCTGTTGATCATTTTTAAAATGTCATTATATAAGTTGTATAATACATATGTACATATTGTATGTGCATGTGGGTACATGCACAACACACACACACGTGCACACACACACACACACACACACAGATGCCTTTAATCTAGGACAACTTGTTTTCCCCTTAAATGTATTGCTTTCGTAGGCGATGAACACTATTGAACATGAAAAACAGTGATATATGTTAAACGCTGATTGAACATATCTACCATGAAATTTGCTAGAAGAAGCAACATAAAGATCTTCAGTTTTTCTTTTCAAGGATTTTCACTGAGTATAACTTTATAGAATAGTAGTGATGCATGTTAGAATTATGATATACATTTTTCCTCAATCACTTAGTGTAACATTTCCCCAAAGATAAAATCAGTATATTACATACATTTTTTACTATCTTTATAAGATGTTCTAATAAAGTGTCAATTTGGTTATGACTGTCTTCTTCAATATCTACCTTGTGCTGCAACTTTCATTTACCTGTCTTGGCTTCAGGATAATGATAACAACCATTATTATTTAGAAATCAAACCAAATGTTATGTTTCTTTTTATAGATGGAAAAATTCACAATGGACTAAATAACAAAATTAATTACTTAGGAAGATATAAGGCAAGCATTTAATTATCCAATTCTAAATGTGAGCATTAATAAACATTATAGGCCTTGAAATTCCTGTTAAGGCATCACAGAAGTTTTTAAAGTCTGATTTCTAGATTTAAAACAAAATCTGAGTTAAAAAGTGCGTCTCATTTTTAAAGACACTTACAGCAAGTTCTCAAAATGAGAGAAAATTTGTGAAATTCTCGTGAACACTTAAAGTATTATATCACAATAGAAAGGTAGAACTTAACAATAAAAGTTATATTAAGAAACAAAGACACTAAAAGCTAAAAGCCAGTTGCTAGGAATATCTTTATGAAACTGGAAATTTTATTTCTGAAGTACCGGTCTATAGTAACTTCATTCCCCTTGTCAAGTCACAAGTCACTGATTTTGTTATTTGATATCCACATTAACTATTTGCAGCACTGATGAATAATCTTAATTATTCAGTAATCAGGAATTTTGATAAAACAAATAATTACAGTCAAACACTACACATTTTAAACAAATTAATCACAAGGGCAAACTGGATTTCACTACTAGTATCCCTTTTCCAAATGGCTTTATGAGCATATTTAAAAGTAAATCTATTTTTCCAACAGCAAGTTTGTCTATGCTTAGCAATCAAATAGTCTACTATTAGGTCATTCCTAAGTCTATTTTAACATCAATAAAGGTATAAAATGTAAACTGAAGTTCTATTTTATATAGCAATTTTGAGACAGGGATTAAACTAAATACTTGTGAGTGCTCTTCCATTAGATCATCCTGCAAAAAATCTAAGTCAAAAAGGTTAAATCACATACAAGTCACTGATACAACAAATAGCTTTCACTTTCACTCAGTAAACAAGACTGAACATTTTCTTATTATCAGACTTATTGTTGGATATGTGTTGGATTACCAAAATCAACAGAATTATAACTTGCTCACAAAATATTTTAAATTCACTCTTCTGTGAAATTTTAAAAATTTACTTTAAAAGAGACCCTATGATATTCCATAGGCAGACCAACAGTTCAGGTTATTTATCAGTGCAAACACTATGCCTAGTATTAAATGAGAAAGAGCTGACAGTAAGTATTGAATGGGAGTAAACACTTGGATGAAAGAAGCAATACAGGGTGTCACCCATTAGAAGTTTTTTCTTTGATTTTGGCTAATCTCCATTTAGAACCACGCATGACTAATAAACTCAGGTGTTTAACGTCTTCAATCTTACTGGAATGAAGAAGAAAAATCTAAATTTCAGGAAGAATACAGCAGTTGGAAAATAAGGGGAAAACTGAAGAATGAAGAGAAACCCAAAATTCTATATAAATTCCACTCAAGTGCTTAGAAGTACACAGGCCAAATGAATACTCCAAGTAGCCTACCGTCAAGGACTAAATTGTTTAACACTAAAATTCATATGAGAAAGATCTAAACCCCCCAAATATGATTATGTTTGGAGAAAAGGCTTTTAGGAGATAGGGTTAAAATGAGGTTACAAGGGTAGGGTCCTACCACTGCAAGAAAAAAGTGGGTTTGGAATTTGAATCCAATCTGCTTAAAACAAGAATCAATATTTTAGAAATAAACATGAATGAACCTGGAGTCTTCACAATGTTGAGAATACAATCCAAAGTTGCTAAATATAACAGGGAAAAGACTAGAAGAACAGGGAAAGATGACCCCTTCACAAGAGAAAAGAAAAGGCACATTGACAATAAGATGTCAAATGAGATAACAGACAATACAGATTTAAGAAGACAATTTCTTGAAAGACTTAAGGTACTGATATTCATTCAAAGAGAAATCCACAATCTGAATGATGATAGATAAATACAGATATAAATGTAGATATTGATATACAGTTGAAATTTAACTTGTTCCCACAAAGAAAACTTCAGACTGAAACGATTTAATTGGAAGATGTTATCAAACATTTTGGGAACAAATAATATCAGCTCTACAAAAATTATTCTAGAAAACCAAATAGGAAAGGACTATTTTCACACACATTCTGTGATTCCAGCATTGTCCTGTAGTTTATCAGAAAACTATGAATACACATCTTTCTGCATACAGCAAAAATCTTAACATATTAGGAAAGCATATCCAATATTTAAAAAATATAGTATAATACACTGTGACCAGGTGAAGTTTATCTTAAGGATACAAAGTTGTTTTTATGTAAACAAACTAATGAAGAGAATGTATGATGATCTCAAGGGGAACAGAAAAGTCATTTGCATAATCCAGTTTCCTTTCTTGCTCAAAAAACCTCACTAATGATGTAAGGAAGAGAATTTCATTTTGCCTTGATAAAGCATATCTGTGAGAAACCTATGGTTAACATACTTAATAATAAAACAGAGTGGTTTTCACCTAATATCAGGGAAAAGGTGTGTATATCTGTTTCTATCACTTCTATTCAATTTGTACTGGAGATTCTAGCTTGAACGATAAAGTGAGAAAAAAATATCTAGAATTGCAGAGAAGTAAAGCTATCTTTATTCATAGGGAGCATAATTATCTATGTACAAAATTTGAAGGATTCTACAAAATTGCTGCTAGATAGAATGTGTAATTTTAGCAAAGTGGTAGAATTCAAGATTAGTACCCACAAATTTTTTCTATACTATAACAATAAACAATTAGACATTGAAATTCTAAAGAAGTCCTAAAATAAAATGGAGACTTCTATTGTGTTAAAATCTCAACAGAGTTAAATATGGCAATTTTCTAGAAATTGACACATGAATTTAATGCAATCTTGACCAAAATAATAATAGGACTTGTGGAAATTTACAACCTGGTTTTAAAATTCATATATAAATTTAAAGGTCCTAGAAGAGTCACAACAACTGAAAAAAATAAATAATTTTGGAGGACAAACACAGCTTATTTACTATACATATAGTAAATATTATACATATAGCAAATAAGCTTGTATATGGTACGGATAAGCAAATGGATCAACAAAATACAAGAGAGTCTGAAAGTAGACTCAACCATATATGATCAACTAATTTTCAATAAGACAATCAATAGAGAAACAAGGTTTTTCAAGAAATCATGTTGGAACCATTGAATAGCTACCTGTAAGATAATGAACTTTAACCCATAACTCATACTATATTAAAAAAAACTCAAAATATATTCTAAATCTAATTATAAAGCCTAAAATTATAAAACTTCTATGGAAGAATATGCAGAAGAAAAATTTTGTGTCCTTTGCTCAGGCAAGGATTTATTTGATAAAATAAAAATGTATAATCCATAAAAAAAAATCTGACATATTGAACTTCACCAAAAATTTAAAACCTCTAATCTTCTAAATTATTATATTTAGAAAATGAACACATAGGCCACACTGAGAGAAAATATTTGCAAATTGTATATTTGATAAAGGAGTTGTATCCACAATACATCTTTTAAGTTCTCAGAACTTAATAATGATAAAAAAAATAGAAAACCCTGTTTTTCAAAAAAAGAAAAGTGGACATAATATTTGAGCAGATACTCTACCAAGTACAGTGTGGAGGAAAATAAATACATTGAAAGAAGCTCAATATGAGTTACCACTAGGAAAATTCAAAGTAAAACCACAGGAGATATAACTAGAATGGTTACATTTAAAAACAGTAAGGATCTGGCACTTAGCAACTCAGCAAGATCCTGTCTCTAATAAAATATAAAAAAGGGGCTGGGGATGTGGCTCAGTGGTTAAGGACCCTTGCGTTCAATCCCCAGTACCAATAAAAAATTAAAAAAAAAAAAACAGTAAGGATGGAAGAAACCATAATTCTACATTGACTTCAGAAATGTGAAGCAATATGATCATGTTGGAAAGTAGTTTGGCAGATTCTTCAATATTTAAGCATGCACTTTCCCATATGAGATAGCCACTCCACTCCCAGGTGTTTACCCCAGAGAAATAAAAGCATATGTGTGTAAATAGACTCATAGATGAATGTTCAAAGAATATGGCTCTCAAAGCTTTATTTGTAATAGCCAGAAACTATAAACAATACAAATACCTTTCCATGATATGATGGATAGCCAAAGGGTGTTATATTTATGCAATAGAAAACTACTCAGAAATAAAAAGGCATTCACAATTGATCCATGTATTAACATATAAATCTCAAAATAATTTTCTATGAGTAAAAATAGTTAAAAAAGAGAATAAAATATAGGTTTGGTTCCTTTTATATAAATTCTGGAAATGCAAATGATTTATAAGGACAGAAAGGAGACTAAATGTTATCTGGGAAAGGGGATGGTGTGAGGATAGTCAAGAGGGAGAGATTAACAAGAGACATGGGGAAACCAAAGAGTCATGGAAACTTTCAAAATCTTAATTGTGGTGAGGGTCCCATAAGCTTATATACATCTTAAACTATACACTTTTAATATGAACAATTTATTGTATGCCAGTTAAAATTCATTAGACACTTCAAAAAAATAAGAGACAACACAAATTGTTAACACGGGAATGAAAAAGGGACTTTAGTCACCAAAAGGATAATAAATTTGTGAATAACATTTTTAAATGAATCTGAAAATTCAGAGAGAATGGACAAATTCTTGGAAAAGTCCAGTTATCAGAAGTGAGAAAAAGTAAAATAGAAAATCTGAATAACTCTACTAAGCAAATTAATTTAATATCAAAACCTCACAATGAAAATGCATGCAGAAATAAAATATTACCAAACACTGAAGAAAAAATTAATACAAATCTTGCACAAGACTTTGCAGAAAATGTAGGTAGAGGGAATACTTTTCACCTCATGATTTACAAAAAAAAAAAAAGATAAAGACTAATAATCCTCATGAACAGAGACCCAAAATCCTTTACAAAATAATCACCAAATTACACTCAAAATAAGATTTAAGACACAAAAGAAGTCATTTGGAAAATCCAAAAACTTCCGACCAGAAGTAAAGTTAACAAAGATCTAAAAGAAAGAAACTAAACAAAATTGGCTTTTTAAGCAGCCAGTTCCTAATTCCAGTGCCTAATATCATTTTGGGGTTCTCATTTTATATTTGATGAATGGAAATGTGCAATAAGAGCTAACAGTTCTAAGGGCCAGGTCATTTCAAGAATTTTCATAAATAGACACATTAACCCTCACAACAAACTTAAGAGGTAGGTACTATTGTAATCCCTGTTTAGAAATTGAGGATACAGAGATTAAGCAATATGCCCAAAGTCATATAACTTGAAGACAGATTGGAGTTGGAGTTCAACAGTCTGGTTCCAGATCTATGCTGTAAACCATACTGTTATAAAACACTAGGGCACAATTGTACGCATTTTTGTATGTAAAAAATAATCTTACTTTTTTATTTAGTAAATATATATTTACATTTACATGATAAACAGTTGTTTTCATTAATGTGGAAAACTAAGCGTGCATCTCTAGGTGTCATGTTACTGGTTTCCTCCTTCACTGCATGTTTTTAATTTTCATGAAGTTATGAAGATAACAAGTCTACCCACTCAGAGTAATGATATTATAAATAAGAGTGAAATTGTGTTCAGGTCAAACCAACTCTCCTTCAACATTCACAAGCTTTATACCTGTGTGTGCCCATTATGAAAATTTCTTGAAATAAATAGACACATATCCACTATCTCTCCTTTTGATGAAAAGCAGAACTGAAAAACAGAAACAAGTTTAGTCCAATTGATTTGAATAGTCCTATTGATTTGAATAATGATTTTAACCTCTAGGAATCCACATCAACTTTTGTAACCATAATACAGCCTTCAAAAGTTATAGAAGTTCCTTCATTATTGTATCTGTGTGGTACAGGAAACATTTTTACAATGTTAGAAAATCTCGGATCTTGTGAACAACAGAACAAATCAGAGCCATATCTGAGTGAAATAAAGACATCAAAGCAAGGAGAATTTTGCTTCCTAAAAAACAAACAAACAAACAAACAAAAACCTTTGAATGTGTGAGTGTATATGTATTTGAGTATATACTGATTTTTTTCTTTGTATTGTATGATTATATTCAAATACCAGAAAAGGCAAAACTACAGACACATAAATCATGCTCTCTTGGAACTGGGAGTATGAGTAGAAATTGACTGCAAATGGGCAAAACATAACAGCTTTGAAGTAAAGAAAGCATTCTGAGAATAAATAGTATTGGGAGTTGCAGAATGGCATAAATTTGCAAAATCTATGAATAGACATTTTTAATTCATATATAGATGAATTGTTAACTTTAAAAAAGACTTTACTAAATGTTTCACTCTTAAAGATTGCTTCTGACTCCATTTTCTTAGATTATGATGAAAATTCTACACATTCTCTAATGTGTGTTTCTATGAGAATCACTTAAGCCCCAGGATCTATATTTGAAGATTTCTTCTATAGTGTAAACACCATTGCCAGCCACTAAACTTACTTCAATCAAGTATGGAGACTCTGCTTTGAAATTATTCTGTATCTCAGCTTTACATATACTTAACAGAACTTGGCACACAGTAGGTGCTGCATGCACATTTATTGACTAAATAATAGAGCTTATGAATAACTGTGAATATAGGTATAAACCAAAGGTGTGGTCAGGAAATTAATCAAATCTATAATTGTGCCATTGGCAGGTGTCTTCAATTACAAATTCTCAAGAGTGAAAGTAAATCTTCCTAAAGTGAAGCCCAATATTTGGCGGTGGAACCACTAAGAGTAGAATATACGATGAATGCTCATTAAATACAAAATTCAAAGAGCTTTTTCTCAGCAAAGGAAACAATCAGCAATGTGAAGAGAGAGCCTTCAGAGTGGGAAAAAATCTTTGCCACACACACTTCAGATAGAGCACTAATCTCCAGAATCTACCAAGTACTCAAAAATATTTACACCAAGAACACTAATAACCCAATCAATAAATGGGCCAAGGAAATGAACAGACACTTTACAGAGGAAGATCTACAAGCAATCAACAGATTTATGAAAAAATGTTCAACATCACTCGTTATAAGAGAAATGCAAATCAAAACCACCTTAAGATTTCATCTTACCCCAATTAGAATGTCTTTTATTAAGAACAGAGGCAACAACAGGTGTTGGCGAGGATGTGGGGAAAAGGGTACACTCATACATTGCTGGTGGGAGTGCAAGTTGGTGCAGCCACTCTGGAAAGCAGTGTGGAGATTCCTTAGAAAACTTGGAATGGATCCACCATTTGACCCTGCTATCCCACGCCTTGGCTTATACCCAAAGGACTTAAAATCAGATTGCCTCAGTGATGCAGCCACATCAATGTTCATAGCTGCTCAATTCACAATAGCTAGATTATGGAATCAACCTAGATGCCCTTCAGTAGATGAATGGATAAAGAAACTGTGGTATATATACACAATGGAATATTACTCAGCCATAAAGAAGAATAAAATTATGGCATTTGTAGGTAAATGGATGATGTTGGAGACTGTTATGCTAAGTGAGATCAGCCAATCCCAAAAACCCAAAGGCCGAATGGTCTCTCTGATAAATGAATGATGATGCATAATGCGGGGGAGAAGGGTGGCAAGAATGGAGGAAGGATAGATAGCATAGAGGGAAGAGAGGGGTGGGGGCTGGGTGGGGAGTAAAAATAATAACAGAATGTGTGACAGATACCATTGCCCTGTGCACATGCATGAACGCACAGATGGTGTGACTCTACTTTGTGTACAACCAGTGAAACAATAGCTGTACTCCATTTGGGTTCAATGAATCAATAAGTAAATTAAAAAAAAGAAAGACAAAAAAAAAAAAAAAAAAAAACAAAGTGAAGGTACTTACACAGTGTCTGATCTCATGTTTTGGTCACTCCGTTCCAGCTACAACTGACCTCTTTGCTCTTCATAGAACTGCTAAACCTATTCCTGCCTTGGGACTTCTATAATGCCCATGCCTTCTGCCTGGTGAACTGTCTCAGACCACAATAGAGTTCACTCCTGCACCTCCTTCACCTCCTTCACCTTTTAAGAAAAGTCTTTTCTCAAATAACATGTTCTCAGTGACTCTTACCCTGATCATCTATTTAACGTGCACCACTTACCCTCAACCCCTAAGAGCAATAATGTGTACTGCTCTAATTCTTTTTCTATAGCACTTAACAGAATATTCTGAAATATTTCACTAATTTTATTTAAATATTATATTTATTGCTTGTCTTCACCTGCAGAATATAAAGATAGCTAGAGGAAAAAACCTCATTTCGTTCACTTATGTATCTTAAATTTCTCCTGCATGGTAGGTGCTCAATAAATATTTCTAAATAAATTCAATGTGCTTCACCATTTGAAATAAAAATGAACAATCCAAGTATATTTGAAAAATTTTACACAAATATCTGGAAGACCTCATGTCTACAATTCAACTGCCATACTGTCTCAGCTAGCATTCCAAAGATTAAGTAATTATGTGACCTTACAAATTATTTTAGTTTCCAGTTCTTGTTTATTAGCAGCCTTTAGAAAATCATTCCTCTCTGAACCTAGTGATGAATGTGACTGATGAAAGACCAACAATATCTACTCATTCCACACGTAAAATTTTAAAAAATAAAGGAGACTGACAAATGTCACTTAATTGTTTGAAATAAGGTGGCCTTCAACTGATACTGCTCTCAGTTTCTATTAGTTACTCTCCTGTGGCCAGAAATCTAATGTGTCTCATATCAGGCCCAACTACCTATGTCCAAAATCTACATTTGATTGGTCTCAGTTCTCACATGGTTCACATAAGTGATGGCCAAATATATATAAAAGAGTTCATTCTTCTATTAATTAAAAGGTATTTATTTAGTAATGAAGGTGATGAAAATAAAACAGCCCAAGAGAAATTCCCTAACCTTAAGAACTGAAGAAAGAGAAAGAGAAAGTAAATAAGAAATACATAATCATAAATATAATAGACACTGTTAGGAATAGAGCCCTGAAGTGGAAAATGTCAGGGCAGGTAGGGTGTTGAACTGGGAGGTGTGGAAGGGACCTTGTCTTTCGCAGGATTAATAGAGGATTCTTCTGGTAATTGCATTTGGGCTCTGACCTGAGCAATTCAAACATGAAGAAAAGAAGAAATTTTAAAATGTGAATCTTTGTTTTCTATTTCAAGCTCTCAGATTAATGTCCTTCACTGAAATTAGATGGAGAAGGTAGACGATGTGCATGGGAGGGGGAAAAGAACACAGATGTGCATAGCAGATGATGAAATTGAGCCTGTCAATTCTGATATCTGTAAGATATCCAAGACAACATGACAAAAATGTAATTACATATACAATTCTGGAAGAAAAAAGTCATATAAATCACAAGAAAGGAATAGGAAATGTAAGTGGAGAAGTAGATCAAAATATCTTATAAATTCAGTAGAGTGAAAAAAAAATGTTTGGAAAGGAGGCTGCAAAAAAAGTGGCCTGAAGTCTTTGAGTTAGGAAAATGTCACAGAAGCAAATTAAAAGACTGTTCCAAGAGAGGTGGTGGATTTATCTAGAGTTGGAGTTTAACAGGTTAGGATGATCTAAGGATGTGGTTCTGGGTATTGAAGGTGTTTGTAATGATGAGCTGAATATGAAGGCAGACAATGACACATTCTCATGATAGTGAGAAGGCAAGGGATCAATCGATTCTTTGAAGGTAGTATGGAACAGGGAGATTTGCAGAGAGGGAGTCTCCCTGGTGCTCATGCAGGGTTTGGCCTATCTGTGATATGAGAAATGAGATACAACAGCTCTGAGAAAAGATAGTGCAGAGTAGGCAAATCCTACTCCTACCATTCCATTTTATCAGACCCAATTATGAGTCCCTACACCATAAGCCTTAAGTGGGAACTTCAACCTTGGAAAGTGTTTCCCATGCCCCAACACCACATATTTTCACCTTTTTCATTTACTACACATAAACATGCCCAACTATTTTTTCACATCCACTTCAAGCAGTCATCCATCATCCTTTTAGAAGAAAAAACTCAGGAACTAGTGAACAGTTTTAACATCTGTCTGTTTATGTATTGTGACCAAATAGACATAATCTCAAAGTGTTAATATTAACATTAAATATGGCACATACCCAAATGTATAAAGCAAACTGAGATGAGATTAGACATCTATCCAAAAAATTATACATTATGATTTCAGATGATTGTAGCAACTAAAATATGTAGCAATGCATTAATTTTGTTTAGATACTGCATATATCTCAGTTTTTACATTGCTGCTATTATCTAAAGTATTTTAAGTGAAAAAAGTTGTATGCCTAAGAGGAATATGTTTCTGCAAAGCAAATGTTTAAAATATAGTTCCTAATTACATTTTCTGACCCAATATATTAGCTATCATATGTCTTGTCTAGTAGAGCAGATTAATTTATAATTAAAGACAAATTCTCCAAAAATAACTTCATGTTGCAGCATAACTTTACCCTGATTTTTCCTGTGGTGGTCATATTATGCTATGACATTATTTTAAGAGTTGGTTGTAATTTATTTTGTATTTGACAAACATGGAAGAAACATAATCACCCGAAGAGCAACATTCCAAAGAGAAGTAGTGGTTAACAATCAGAATTATGCCTACAGTAAATGAGAACTTTCTTGTGTCAAAAGGACATTGGTGGCAATTACAAAGAGTATTCCAAAGCTCTTGGAAGAATTAATATTATTCAGTATATGCAAACACCCTTAGAATTAGATGAAGAAATCTAAATATAGGAAGCACTTGCCAAAGATTTTCTACCAAAAAGAACTAGGTAAATAAGAATCAATGGATAAAAAATTATCTTTAGAAGATAAAATGCAATTGAAATAAAGAATGGAGATGACAGAAAAATAGTCACAAAGCAATATTACAAACTCCACTGACTTCTAATTTAGTGAATCATGAATCTGCATCATATTCTGGGCAAATATAAATTGTGAATGATGCAAAAATATTCACTGTATGTGAGAAATTTCACTTCATCAATAAACTTTCCAAAAATTACTGAATAGTATGGTAGAAGACAATTCTAACAGTTACTTTCTCTGAATGTTAATCATATTTATTAATACATACCTAATATTTGCCTCTTTATCTTAAATATTAGGTATTTTTATTCCTATGTGTGATGTCAATATTGCATTACTTTTGTGCATTAGCTTACTTTGCGATGAAATAAGAGGTGTAATGCCACATTTTCTTTTTGAGGAAAGAAATATAGATTAGCTTTCTGTGTTAAGAGTTAGATAATCATGTATGTTTGTTCCTGGGAAAATAGCCAATTCTACTTGCTTTATCCATATCACATCAATTTAACACCTATTATAAGCCAAGTACTCTCTGGTTCTTCTACGTATTCATCTCATTTAATTCCTTCAGGTTTAAGGTCGTTATTATCCTTTTTTTAACCCTGGAAGAAATAGAATTAGAAAGGTTAATTATCTTGCCCAAGTGAATGCTGGTCTGTAAAACTCCAAATGACAAGCTGATAAAGCTCCATTATTTCTCAATATTCTGACACAGGTTGTAGCATATGTTGCAGGTGCCCCCACTAGATTTCCCTCATCAGGCTACTGAAGCTATCATTCCTATTTCCCATGGCTTACACTAGAACTCTTCTCTAAATAATTGACCTTGACTGGCATTAGTAGCCTTACTCAACAACAATAATATGGTCCCTTTTCCACCACTGCCTGAGGCCAGCCTTTGGCTTATGTCTGATTGATGCCCAGTCATTTTTCTTCCAGAGAGGACAATCTCTATGACACAATTTATGCCTCAGAACTCCCTGTGGACTTAAGTTGAACTGAACTTCTCTTGAGATCCTATCATTGTCCAGCTTCTGTCCCCTTCCTGACCTCCTTTTCTCACTTCTTTACAGATTTTTTTTTTTTCTTTCTGAGAACTCTACATCACAAAGGAATCCCTTTTTTCAAGGAAACGTGACCTAAAAAAACTGGTGCCAGAAATTCCTTGGAAAGTAGACTCAAAAGATAGGATTCTAAAATTGAATTTAGCCATAGCCAGATGATAATGAGGATTCCATCTCTGGTCAGAAGTCATTTGATAGTCCCTGGCATGATGAAGCAGGACAATTGCTGAGATGTTCACCTGTGGTATATGGGACAGGATATAGGGTACAGATGCACTAGCTTATAAAATATCTTTGGTGTTTGAGTAGCATGGGAAGGGGATAGTAACTGTAGAATCAGTGTGCAAATTACTGGCTATTCCTAAGAGCTACTTATGCATCGGAGAGAGGAATGACAGGCTCCAATCAAATAAACAACAATTTAAAGCAAGGTGTGGGAGTCAGAGAGTATACAGATCAGGGTTTAAAGAAACCTCATCTACTACAGTTAAAGAACTAATCAATCTGAAGACAAGGTCTAGGACCTAATTGTGTAAGTAACAGAAGATCAAAGAGGACTGAATTCTCACCCGCCTCTTCAGATTTTGAAGATAGTATATATTATTGCTCTGACCCATTTATTAGGTAACACAGAATGTCACTTTTGAACAGGGTCTACAGCAAGAAAGATTATTGCAGCAAGCTCATGTTCCCCATATACTTAGGCCACACACCAACAAATTCAACACAGAGAGGTAACAGAAAAATCCTGTGTAGGAATTCTTGCAAGCCTCAATAGGACAATCCCAGGAGAATGCTAACACTGTAAAACAAGCACATACAATTTGCAACAGAAAACTGTGCCCCCTTTCAAAGTACTCTACCCTAGGCCCACTCAGAGATGACCCTGAAGACATGGGGAAGGGTAACTCCGCAGTGGGAGGAGCTTCAAACAATGCATCTGAACACTGATTCTATGAAGAGAAAAAAGCGTCCAAGATAAGAATATGCACAGACTCACAGGCAGTGACAAACAACTTTCTATTTGGTCAGATGCCTGGAGGAAGAAAAATTGGAATATTAGGGTCAAGGAGATCTGAAAATGAGGCAGGCATATTATAAAAAAGCCATAGAACACTAATATTTTTGTTTATTTCCATTACCCCAGATCTTTGAGACTGTCTAGCTCAGAATTCTATGAAGATAAAACACTGACTTTTAATAGTTTTCACTCAGTTCAGATTACAGAGTTCTATATTGCAATGATTGTTAACTGAATTGAATTATGATAAATATTTTATTACCTCAAGAATTAGTAAAAAGTATATATTGCTTCTAATTTTTAGCCGTAGTCTGCCGATGCTACATCACACAAAAATATTATCCACCAATTTCTGGTGCATAAATTTTGATGTCAAAGTCCAACACGAAAGACCCTTCATTACTGGATGTTCAAAAATAGTCCCATGGATTGGAATAACCACCCCCTACTAATGGAAATGCTTAGGGTTTAATCTCAGTCTTTATTTTTCCTCCTCATCAAGAAATAATATCAAATGATTTCTGGGAAATGAGATGTCATAAATTTCACCTTAACCTCCCTGACATCTTCATACATTCCAAATTTTGCTGCAATTAAATCTGGTTCTGATTATGTACTTGAATAAACTGAATATATTAACTCTCTCAGTCAGTCAAAAACAATATGTAAGCAGAATAATGTCAAGGGTAAATCAGAATAATTTGTGCAAAGAACTTTTATCAAATATTTTATTGTTGCTTATAAAGGACAACATTTTGTTCTAGTAGAGGCTCTAACAGTTGTTTGGCTACAATACAGAGTAATGA
Source organism: Glaucomys volans (assembly GCA_020662805.1). Lineage (NCBI taxonomy): Eukaryota > Metazoa > Chordata > Mammalia > Rodentia > Sciuridae > Glaucomys > Glaucomys volans. The sequence goes on from JAJEJO010000205.1 coordinate 1,004,406, forward strand.
ATTCAAAGAACTGAATAAAAGCAAAGTGTTCCATTATAAACCAAAGTATGCTATAAAACTTTTCATAAAAACTATTATCATGAATATGGGAATCGATTTCAGATAAAGAAAAGGTAAGTAGCATGGTATATTATAGGGAGAATACCAAAATTCCAGACCTATTAAATCAGTTAAGAAAACAGAAATGCCCCAAATTGGGACTTCTTCAATATTCACAAAATGAAAATCCTAAACTCCTTCCCACCTTCCAAAGCCCCTTTAATCTGTTAGGAAAATGTGGAAAGGAAATCACCTGGAGTATTTGTTCTTAGGAGATGCATATGAGAATCACCCAGGAAACTTTTAAATAAGGCATAAGCTCTCATAGTCATCAATTAATTCATAATCCCCCAGATTGAACCTAGTCATTTGCTTACTACCTTACAAGTCCCATGAGTAATTTTGTTTCATACTCCTGTCTGAGAACTACTGTCTGCTTGCACAAGTGTAAAAAGTTGTGCATCCACATGTGACCCCAGGGCCCTATTTTTCATAGAATACAAAACATTATAATAATGTCTTATTTAAAAATCATTCCATTAAGATTTCACTTTAGACATATTCAAAATGCCTGAAGGACTAGCATGAGACTAGTCAGGGAGTCTAACAGCCCCATGTATAATGTAACCTTTATGAGAAAGAATGAGAAATGTCACTCTACCCACATATAGTTGTCAGGAACAATCTACACTCAAGATTATTATGCTATTAAACAAAGAGTTCCTGTGTTAATGAGGAAACTAAACTAAACAGTAAGATAAACACTATGACATTATTTTATTCGTAAATGAAACAGATAAATAAAAAAGAAATTATGCTATTTAGAGTCATACACATCCCGCCATAAAATGAATTAATAACAGAGACGTTAAGGGCATTCAAACTGGTCAGGCCCTGTGGGTATGTTGCAGGGTGCCAGTTGTAATATGCAATTTACTAAGCAGAATTTTTTACCTTCTCAAGAGGTTAGTTCCAAGTCTAGACTCAATCCATTGGACACACCAGTGAGGGCAATGACACAATGTTCAAAGATAGCTAAAAGGAAATGACCCACCAAAATAAATTCTTAAGATAAAGTGATTCCTCAGATAGTTTTTGTGTATTCTTTAAAAACTAAAAGACAAAGTATGCAAGAGTGATGTGCTTCTACCTTCCTAAAACTTATATTCTTGCAGATAAAACAGACCAAACAATTGGAAACTAAACAGTGTTAGACTGTCTGGCAAAAACCAAACCAGATACTAAAATAGAGAAAAATGGGTACAGTTAATGATAACTGCAGAAGAATAGGCTCTCCAAAGCTGTCATATTTACAACAAAACATAAAGAAAGAGCATCGCAGGCAAAGAAACAAGGATGCCGTCCAAACCAGTATAGACAGCATCCTACAGCATTAATGCACTCCCCATACTCAGGAAACAATTAACATTGTTAAAACCTATAGAGTCAGGGAGAGTTGGCAGGAAATTAGGGGAGAGGTGACAGCAAAGATAGTATGCACCATTTTGTAGGACATGGTTATTCCAAATACAATCAGAATCTAGAATTAGGATTAAAACCAGGAATTTAATTTTGTACATATTAGTTTTGAAGGTCAGTGGAAAAGTTACTAAAAACATAAAGAAGAAAATTGCAGGATGGAGCGTTAAACATATATATTCAAATGATGTACATAAGTACCAACAATGAAAGCTAACAGAACATCTAATGAGATTAGAGAAAGAACCTCACAGAAGGTTCTGTGTTTTTATCACAGAAGCTGAAGGATAAGAAGGAGGAAATCCAAAGAAAGGAGAGAAACACATGGGTATGAATCTTAATTAAAATATTAAAAAGTTCCAGCTGGGTTTTGAATATCAGAAAAATTAAGTCATCATTTGATAATAACCTAAATACATTTTCTATAGAAATATCTAATTGTCTCCAATGCCAAAAGTAGAAATCACTCGCAATTTAACTCTGATGTAGGGTATGATAGGGGAACATCAGAGGAAGAATTGCTGCCCTTGCAACTGAAGTTATAGGATGATGAGTTGTCAAGTGTGTGCACTGTCAAAATAAGCTTTGCTTTTGGTCTCAGTTGGCAGGTCAAGTACTGTGACTATGTGACAAAGTAAAGCAATTCCTCAGATGACAAAAATCACACAATGCGCACTGACAATGACTGCTCTGCTGTGAAGATATCAAGACCTCATCTGAGGGTCAGGGAGAAAAAGGGAAGCAAACTAGATCTGAGTGTGACTAGGGTCAGAGCTCACACCCAAAATACGTGCCAAGAAATTTAATCTGTAATGTCCAAGACTCAATCCACAAAAGGGCTCAGCCTAAACATACCCTCTGAGGACGAAGGCACAGCAGTCCTACCCCTTGTCAGGGAGGTAGCCGTGCTTCTGTGTTAAGGCAGACGCTTCAGGTTGAAACAGGCCACATCTCTCTCAGAGTGACACAGGGATCATCACCTGCCTCCAAGGAAAGGGATAGTGAAAAGCTGAGCAAGCTGTGGGCCCTGATGAAGCAGAGTGACCTCCAAGATGTGGAAAGGGGATAGCGGGGCTCAGACAAGTTTCCTTAGATATCCTAATCTCTTATTAGTGTATCTCAACTGACTTCCATCTGTTCTATATTTTGTATCCAATAAAGTACAACCCTCAATTTATTACTATTTTAATAGTGTTCATATTAGATTCACATGAATATTTGGGATTTTCTTTTACTCTCAAGAACTGGGAACTGAAATGGAGCCAGTTATATTCTATGCATATATGATTGTACCACAATGAATCCCACAATAATGTACTTATAAAGACTTTTTTTTTTTTTGCAGTGCTGGGGATTGAACCCAGGGCCTTGTGCTTTCAAGGCAAGCACTCTACCAACTGAGCTATATCCCCAGTCCAATAAAGACATTTTTTAAATGTATGTTTCAAAAATTTTTTCCCATTACTTTCATCATTTTAAATAAGAAAAATTTATCCTGAACTCTGATGTTTCACAATTTTGATTTAACCAAAAGCTTGAGTATTTGACTGTAATAACCATCTCCTCCTCATCATTTAAATAAACTGTTATCTTAGTAATATTTAATAATCAGCTTTTGTGGGCTTAAAACCAAATGTAAATTATGACTTTTTGCAAAAGTATTTATTTGATATCCAACATGACATTTTCAGAAAGTATTTGAAAATGACCATGTTTTCTGAGATTTTCTACTGTAAAATGGAATTTGTTTTGATCCTTAAAATCAAATCAAACTTACAATCACTGCTACAACTGTAAAATGAAAACAACTATGAAAAACATCTCATGCAATGGAATAAAAATTATTAAATTAAGTTCATTGAATGGCAATGCCCCCCACAACAGACCCCAAAGTTACTTTGTGACATAAAAATAGAGAACTATTTAGTAGGGAATACATTGCATAACAATTTGTATTTCACAAATCAAATGTATCATATTTCCCTTGGTGGAAAATTATGCTTTGCTCCACAGATAATAACAGTACATATATTTTTAGCACGATAAGTGAAAAGGTACATAAATACTAAGAAAAGATTAGATTGGAGCAATAGTTCTCTTTTCTTGAGTTCTTTGTATGGACCAGAAACCAAGGGTGCAAGGGGGGCTTTGTATCACACTCAGTCCGCGCTATCATTTCTAGACCATCATTCTCCCACTCTCCCATCAAAGCCTGTTTCTTTAGCAACTGGGCACAGATCTTCACTCCACACCTCACAAACCTCATCAACCAATTCGTTATGCTTCTATCTCCATCTCAAACATTTGTCTCCTCCTCCCAGTTCTCTTCTACATCCCAAGACCTGCCAGCATCTGGGTAGTTGTAATCTATGCAAGCAAGTTATGCCATAGTCAGTCTGCTAAGTTCTTTGACCTATTCATTTCTGGTTGTCTTAACCTCCACTTATTCCCATAACCATTATTGAAATGGGTTATTATTCAGAAGTGTTTCAGTTTTGAAACATTAAACTCAAACACCCCAGCTCTGACACCAACTTTCAAACATTCACCCCTTACCATAGTCCATTACTTCATCCAACTCTTTGCTAAAGTTTGTATTCCCACTCTATCTTTTTCATTTGCTTCCATACCTGGGGAAATGTCAACATGGGTAAAGTGAACCATCATGGTCTCCACCATCAATAGGTCCATAATATATCTCACCAATCTTTCTCTTTTTCTACGACCCTCACTAATTAAAGTTCACATTTAAAAACTCATTTTCCTTGATTCTCCTATGAGAGAAATTTTCCCCCACTCTTCACAGATAGTTTCATCTCATTCTTGAGAACCTCACTGACTTCAGAGTCAAAGATTTTCTTGATGTCCCTTTTCCTTTCAGAACCATAAATCTATAAATTTTATAGATCATTTTCCTCTCAATTTTCTCATTTGTAAAATGAGAAGATAATACATAGTTTATATATAAATATAATAGCTTTGTTATGAAAATTAAATAATTAAGTGTATTAATACATGTACTTATCCAGCAGTGTGTGAGCCCAGAAGAATTACTCAATAAAGGGGAAGGAATTTTATGGACCTTCTATTCATTTCTCTCTTTTTTATTTCCTTCCACATATTACTTTCTATATCTTACCTTAGGGATCTCAAAAACCATGTGACTGACTGCAATTATTATCTTTGCATTGACATTTGTCAAATCTCCACCTTTAGCCCAAATCTCTTAATGAATCTATCAGTCTATCTAAATTACCATTTCCAAAATTAAACTAAGGTCATCATCTTCTTTCTAACTTTGATCTTTCTGAAGCATTCCATCTCAGTAAATGACTTAATCCTGATTGTCTGATTCAAACTCCTGGGCATTTTTAGTTCCTCTGAAATATTCTTTCCTGTACATGCTTCCCCTATCATTGATAAGTTCCACTGCCTCCACATTCCAAATGTATTTCAAATGTATCAACTGTTACATATTCATTGTCTATAAACTATTTCATGCCCTCATCATATCTTCTTTAGCCACTCCCTGTATATAGCTACCTATATCTTGCCCACACAATAATCGGCCCATACCATAATTATAATGACTTTCTAAAATCTCTAGTCCGATGACTTCTCTATTAAGGACATAAAATGTGAATTGCTACAAATTCCCACCTATTTTATCTATTTTCCAACATTGTACACATATAAATTGCCTTCCCTCATGTTACTATAAAATTATCTGTATGCTCCTATACAAGGCCAGCTAGAACGGCTGCCTACTCATCAACTTAATGACCTCCACATTTTCTTTTTTATTTCATTTGTCCTCTCCAATCACTTCATACTCGTTAGCACAAAAATCCCATCTATTGATATCACTTTATCTTCCAGATTTTCCACTTAAATTTTCTAGCCACTCTATAACCTCTGAACTCCGTCCTCTGACACAGTAGTCTTTTGACTTGAATATCTGCTATCCTTCACCCCGATGGAGAAGTGCTATCAAGGAAAAAAATTGCAAACACATACACATCTCATTGATGACAGTTCTATTTTGTCATCCTCACATTCAATGTGTCAGAAAATATTAAATGTTCTACTCTAAAAATATATACAAGAATATGTCTGCTGCTTATCTCTTCATTACTCATCTTGATATCTGCAACCGACTCCTAATTGATTTTTCAATTTCTATCATTGCTACTTCACAATTTTTCTCAAATCAGAAGCCAAAAAATTAATTTAAAATGTAAATCAGATAACATTTCTTCTCTGCCAAAAAATTGTTTGATGGCTTTCCATTTCATTTATAGTAAAAGCATCAATCTTTACAATAATCTGAAGGGTCCAATGTGATCTGACCCCTGGTGACATTCCCTTCTATTTGTTGTTTGATTTTCTGTAATTACAATCCCCTGGCCTTTCCAATTTTTGAAAATCCTAAACACTGATATTCTTGCTTCAACTGTAATCCATGCACTTATTATATTTATATTGTTTCCCAGTAGAATATAAGCATAAGGGTAATGAGTTTTGTTTTTGTCTTTTATTGCTATGCTCCTAGAACCTGGCCTAATGCCTAACACAAGTTTGATGATGAAGAGTTGATAAATTAGTGTAGATGAATCAAATCCCACCTGATTTCCCTTTTCTATTAGTCAGGGTTCTAAAGAGAAACAGAATCAATAGGAAGTATGATTATAAAAAAGGGATTTATTAGATTGGCTTACACAAACAAAGCTGGATAATCCACAATGGCTGCAAGAACCAGCAGCGGCACAGTCCAAGATGCAGAAGCCCCAGGACGAGAAAGACCAACAGTGCTACCCTAGTCTGAGACCAAGGTTTCTGGAAACTATCTGGAGAATCACTGGCAGAGTCTGCTTTAGAAGAGTGAAGAAGTGAGAGTCCAATATCCTCAGGCAATCAAAGCAGCAATCAAGAACCCATTCAAGAAAAGCTGAGCTTACACCTGCATCTGCTTCTTTGTTCTTCCAGCTTTTATTCCATCCTCTTGGGTAGTGCTGCCCAAGCTTAGGGAAGAGCTCCACTTCAGTTCCTATCCCACATTTCAATCATTCCTAGACATGCCCTCATTGACACACCCAGAAGCATCTTAATCATTGGCATCTCTTAATCCAGTCAAGCTGACAATTCAAATTACCCATTACATCTTTTAACTCTTTTAATATGTGTTATAATATTCTGTGTAATTTCTCCTCTGCCTACTTCTAAAGAGCTTTATGTCTTGGACTATGCAGTCTTTCTCCCTATTTAGCTAATCTGAATTCATTTCACCCTGTCCTCAAGACACCCATAGAAAGATCGAAGTGTCACTGACCAGTTTATTCTACTGAAACTTACAACTGCAAACTATGTCAGAGAGAGGACCACCTCTCTTTTGTTCATAACTTTATTCCAAATATTTGGCATCACGCCTGTGCAGTTAGTATTCTATTAATGCTTATTAAAAACAAAACCCAAAAGTTATTATCCTGAACATCCTTGGAGGGAGTAAACTAAGACTTGCTTATGGCTAGAAAGATACCACATGGAAAAACTAGTATTTGAACCCAATTCTAACATATTCCTCCCACATAAAATATTCATGAATTATATGATTTTCTTTTAGGAATGTTTAAGTAATATTTTATCATAGCTTATTACCCCCTTTCTTTCAATATGTTACTGAGCATACCAGAAAATTCTATTTGACAAAATGAATCAGGATTTTTTAATAGCAATATGCAAAGGCAAGCATAATAATGTTACATTCCTCTTTAGGCATACATATTTATGTGTCATCCATCTTCAGACCACTTAAAATACTTTACAGAGTTGTATGTCACAACAGAGTCAGAATTATGATGATTCAGGCAGAATTTGACAGATTGTGAAGTTAATTTACCTGTTAGGGTGTCAAGAGTGTAAATCTCCTTAGTTCATGAACACAGCAGGAAACTCTACAAAACTAGCACCTGGGGCAATAAGGAGGGAAGTTTGAGCCAAGGAATAATCAAGGGATGATTAATCCAATCAAATTTGGGGTGGCCTACATTCCTTAGAGGGAATCAGTGAGATGAAAATCTCAACATGACAGGAACTAATGAAGAATAAAGTCAAATCATAGTTAAAATGTTTTTCCTCCCTATAAGACATACATCAAAGCAAAAAACTGATTTCTTCCCCACTGTGAAGACTATAATTATTTCTAATGGTTTATAAAGACAGGGCTTATGCTTGTCCAGTAAAGAACATAAATGTTTTTCTTGGTTGACAGTGAAATGTTTTGTACGAGAAGACAACAGTCTCTGGAATCTATTTTTGGGTGAATCAGAGCTTTACCATGTAGGAGGTATGGGATCTCATATATGTTAGATAAACTATGAGCCTCAGTTTCTGTTTTTGCAAATTGCAGGACAATTTTCTACTCCTCAGACTCATTTTTTATATGAACTGATAATTCAAAAATGAGCTTTAATATAAGCACAGAATTTTTTGAAAATGATTATGTGATATCAAAGCTGAGTAGAAACAGAAAAGCAATGTGATGTCCATAAGGTTTACTGCATAAGGAGATACAGGGAAAATCCAACACTTACTATTAGGGTAAGGGAAGGTAACTAGGAAGACTGGAGAGAGAAGAGAAAGCAAGAGAGGGTAGAGGGAAGTTGGATATGATCAAAGCTCCGTATGAAAATGTCAGAGTGAAATCCCTTAATTTGTACAATTAATATGCATTAATTACAGAAGTTTCAAAAAGAGAAAGAAAAAGTCAACAGTTTCCTTTTAAACAAAAATTGATAAAAGGCTTTAAACTCTTTTCCCACATGAAAAGCAAATCACTGATGTTCAAAGAGTGTTCTAGAGTCCATGCAGATCTCCAACACTGGTCCGCCCCATGCAGACTCAATGCTGCACTGAGGCTCACCATCTACCAATGCATTGGGAAGCTTCTGCTGCAATCTTGGATTATCCCCAATGCCACCATCTTTATTTGGGGCAGCTTCCATCCAGGGACACCTGCCAGAGATTAGAACCTCATTATAAAGTACCTTTCATGCATCGGACTACTGAAGAATGCGAGAGCTGAATAGTATATTACAGCTTTGCTGTAGTTGTTTTTCTTTATTTTAATTTCAATTTTTTATTTTTTATCTTTCTCACTCTATTTTCCTCTTATTTATCTGCTTCCTCAGAGTCTCTTTGTCCCTTTTCTCATGCTAACAACCAACATCTGATTTTGCTATCACATTCCTATGATCTAGTACTTCTGTATAATCACTTCTTATCTCATTAACCTTATATCATACACCAATCTCCCAACCTCTTTGTCCATCATTAAAAATTGTAGACCTTATTGTGAACCAATTGTTTATGCTGTAGATACTAATCGAAATCATCATCTCTGTTTATTGTGACAATACCATTAATATCTTAATAGGGGCTATCTGGTTTAATGTTGCATATTGTTTATACTGGGTGCCGCTAATATTGATCTCCCCCTTAAAGGTGAGGTACTGGAAACCTATAGGGATACTATAAACCTATTAGGGGGAAACTATAATATCTCAGATCTGTATCGCTATAAGGAAAGACACACGAACAACATGAAGAAACAAGGGAAGAAAGCACCCCAAACAAACCAAGATACTATATTAATAGACTCCATTAACAGCATGGTAGAAGAAATATCAGAAAAGGAGTTAAGAATGTACATAATTACAATGATCTGCAAAGTAAAGAATGATATAACAGAGCAAATGCAGGCAATGAATGATCACTCCAATAAACAGTTATAAGAGCAAATGTAGGAAGCAAAAGATCATTTCAATAAAGAGATAGAGATTCTGAAGAAAAAAAAACAGAAATCCTTGAAATGAAGGAAACAATACACTAAATTAAAAACTCAATAGAAAGCATAACCAACAGACTAGATCACTTGGAAGGCAGAACCTCAGACAATGACTACACAATATTTAATCTTGAAAATAAAGTTGAGCACACAGAAAAATGGTAAGAAATCATGAACAGAACCTCCAAGAATTATGGAATAACATGAAAAGACCAAATTTAAGAATCATTGGGATTGAGGAATGCACAGACATACAAACCAAAGGAATGAACAATTTATTCAATGAAATAATATCAGAAAATTTCCCAAACCTGAAGAATGAAATGGAAAATCAAACACAAGAGGCTTATAGGGCACCAAATGCACAAAATTATAACAGGTCCACACCAAAGCACATTATAATGAAAATGCCTAACATACAAAATAAAGATAGAATTTTAAAGGCTGTGAGAAAATATCAAATTATACAGAGGGGGAAAACAATATGGATATCAACAGACTTCTCAGCCCAGATACTAAAAACTAGGAGGGCCTGGAACAACATATTTCAAGCTATGAAAGAACATGGTGGACAACCAAGAATCTTATACCCAGCAAAACTAATTTTCAGATTTGGTAATAAAATCAAATTCTTCCATGATAAACAAAAGTTCAAAGAATTTACAAGTAGAAAACCTGCATTACAGAACATTCTCAGCAAAATATTCCATGAGGAAGAAGTAAAAAACAACAATGAAAGTTGGCAAAGGGAGCAACTACCTTAAAGGAAAAGCCAATCAAAGGAAAAACCAAGTGAAGTCAAAAACAAAAAACAAGCCAAAATAACTGGGAATACAAATCATATCTCCAGGATAACCCTGAGTGGTAATGGCCTAAACTCATTAATCAAAAGACAGACTGGCAGATTGGATTTTATAAAAAGATCCAACAATATGCTGCCTTCACGAGACTTATCTCATAGGAAAGACATCCACAGATCGAAGGCCAAAGGATAGGAAAAAACATACCACACACACAGACTCAGTAAAAAAGAAGGGGTTTCCATTCTCATATCAGATAAAGTGGACTTCAAGCCAAAGTTAGAAGGGATAAGGAAGGACATTTCATACTGCTTAAGGGAACCATAAATCAACCAGACATAATAATCATAAATATTTAGCCCCAAACAATGGAGCAAACTATGTATGTCAAACAAACCCTTCTCAATTTCAGCAATCAAATAGACCACAATACAATAATACTGGGTGACTTTAACACACTTCTCTCAACACTGGATAGAACTTCCAAACAAAAACTGAAAAAAGAAACCATAGGACTCAATAAAACAATCAATAATTTAGACTTAACAGACATATGTAGAATATTCCATCCATCAATGAGCAAATAAACTTTTTTCTCAGCAGCACATGGATCCTTCTCTAAGATAGACAATCTATTATGCCAACAAGCAACTCTTAGCAAATACAAAAAAAAAAGAGATACTACCTTGTATCTCTCAGATCATAATGGAATTAAATTAGAAATCAATGATAAAATAAAACACAAAGTATTCCAATACCTGGAGACTAAACAATACACTATTGATGGATGCATGAATAGCAAAAGACATCAGGAGGAGGAGAGGAGGAGATAAAAACATTCTTACAGGTAAACCAAAACACAGATACAACACATTGAAATCTCTGGGACACTATGGAAAGCAGTCCTAAGAGGAAAATTCATTGCATTGAGTTCCTTGAATAAAAGAATAAAAAGTCAACTGATAAATAACCTAATATTACATCTCAAAGCCCCAGAAAAAAAAGAACAGATCAACCTCCAAAGCAGTAGAGGACAGGAAATAATAAAAATCAGAGCTGAAATCAGTGAAATTGAAACTAAAGAAACAATTCAAAAGTAGACAAAACAAAAATTGGTTCTTTGAAAAAGTAAAAAAAAAAAAATTGATAAACCCCTAGCTACACTAACAAAGAGAGAAAACTCAAATTACTAAAATTCATGATGAAAAAGGAAATATCATGACGACACCTTTGAAATATAAAACATAATTAGAAGCTACTTTGAAAATCTATACTCCAACAAAATAGAAAATCTTGAAGACATCCATAAATTTCTAGAGAAATTTGATCCATCCAAACTGAATCAAGAGAACATGCACAATTTAAACAGATCAATGCAAGTAAGGAAATAGAAGAAGCCATCAAAAGCCTACCAACCAAGAAAAACCCAGGACCAGATGGATTTTCAGTTGAGTTCTATTAGACCTTCAAAGAAGAACTAATACCAATACTCCTCAAAGTATTCCATGAAATAGAAAAGGAGGCAATCCTTCCAAACTCATTCTATGAAGTTAGTGTCACACTGATACCAAAAGCAGACAAAGACACATCAAGGAAAGAAAACTTCAGACCAATATCCTTGATGAACATAGATGCAAAACCTCTTAACAATATTTGAGAAATCATATACAAAAACATATTAAATGATAGCGCAGCAGTATCAAGTGGGGTTCATCCCAGGGATGGAAGATTGGTTCAACATCCAGAAATCAATAAATGTAATTCATCACATCAATAGACTTAAAGTTAATAATCACATGATTATTTCAATAAATGCAGAAAAAGCATTTGATAAAATACAGCACCATTCATGCTCAAAACATTAGAAAAAATAGGGATAATAGGAACATACCTCAACATTGTAAAGGCTATCTATGCTAAGCCCATGGCCAACATCATTCTAAATGGAGAAAAACTGAAAGCATTCCCTCTAAAAACTGGAACAAGACAGGGATGCCCTCTTTCACCATTTCTATTCAACATCATCCTTGAAACACTAGAGCAATTAGACAGATCAAAAAATTAAAGGGATACAAATAGGAACAGAAGAACTCAAGCTGTCACTATTTGCCAATGACATGATTCTAGATTTAGAGGAAAGAAATTAAAGAAAACCTTAGAGGATAGGAAGATCTCCCAGGTTCTTGAATAAGCAGAATTAATATTGTCAAAATGGCCATACTACCAAAAGCACTATACAGATTCAATGCAATTCCTATTTAAATCCTAATGATGTACCTCAAAGAAAGAGAGAAAGCAATCATGAAACTTATTTGGAACAAAAAGAGATCTAGATTAGCCAAAGCAAACCTGATCCAGAAGAGTGAAGCACGAGGTATCAGATATTAACTAAACTGCAGAGCAACAGTAACAGAAACGGCATGATATTTTCACCAAAATAGACACATAGATCAATGGTACAGAATAGAGGACACAGAGACAAACCAACATAAATACAGTTATCTCATACTAGACAAAGGTGCCAAAGACACACAATGGAGAAATATAGCCTCTTCAACAAATGTTGCTGGGAAAACTGGAAATCCATATGCAGCAAAATGAAATTAATCTTCTATCTTCTCCCCTGCATAAAACTTAATTCAAAATGGATCAAGGATCTAGGAATTAGGCCAGAGACCCTGCACCAAATAGAAGGAAAAGCAGGCCTGAATCTTCATCATGTTGGCTTAGGACCAGAATTTCTTAACAAGACTCCCAAAGCACAAGAAATCAAAGCAAGAATCAGTAAATGGGATGGATTCAAACTAAAAAGCTTTTTCTCAGTAAAGGAAACAGTAATGTAGAGAGAGAGCCTACAGAGTGGGAGAAAATCTTTACTATACACACTTCAGATAGAGCACTAATCTCTAGGATATAAAAAGAACTCAAAAAGCTTAACACCAAAAATACAAATGACCCAATCAATAAATGGGCTAAGGAACTGAGCAGACACTTCATAATTGATCAACAAATATATGAAAAAATGTTCAACATTTACAATCTCTAGTAATTAGAGAAAAGCAAATTAAAGCTACCCTAAAATTTCATCCCATTCCAATTAGAATGACTATTATCAAGAACACAAGCAACAATGGATGTTGGAGGGATGTAGGGAAAAAGGTAGACTCACTAATTGCTTATGGGATTGCAAATTGGTGCAGCCACTCTGAAAAGCAGTATGGAGACTCCTTAGAAAACTTGGAATGGAACCACCATTTGACCCAGCTATCCCACTCCTTAGCCTATACCCAAAGGACTTAAAATCAGATTACTACAGTGATACAGCCACATCAATGTTCATAGCTGCTCAATTCACAATAGCTAGATTGTGGAACCAACTTAGAAACCCTTCAATAGATGAATGGATAAGGAATCTGTGTTATATGTACAATGGAATATTATTCAGCCATAAAGAAGAATAAAATTATGGTATTTGCAGGTAAATGGATGGAGTTGGAGAATATTGTGCTAAGCGAAGTAAGCCAATCCCCAAAGTAACCAAGACTGATTGTTTCCTCTGATATGTGAATGCTGATACTTAAGGCAGGAAGAATGAAGGAACATTGGATTGTGTAGAGGGAAATGAGGGGAGAGGGTGGGAGGAAGGAAAGGTGGTGGAAAAAGACAAACATCATTACCCTATGTACATGTAGGATTACACAAATGGTGTGAGTCTACATCATGTACAATCAGAGAAATGAAAAGTTGTACTCCATTTGTGTATAATGAACCAAAATGCATTCTGCTGTCAAGTATAACTAAATAGAACAAACAGTAAAAAAGACTGTTCTAGAGAGGAAACTGTCAACTGAGGAGAAGCCTAGTGATTAGAGGAGTTATGTCCACTTCTTGGTAGGTATGCTCTGATCTTCCTCTTTTTCTTTTTTTAATTTACATTGATTTCCATTTCATTCAGTAGATGCTACATTTTGGTATTTTAATTTGTCTTCTCTCAAGTGTCTTTTCATTTCACTAGCATTACTAGACACAACTTTGTAGACTAAAATAAGATTTGGAGAAGGAGGAGTTAAAAAAAAATGAACAGAATCAAAAAAGGCAAAACCCCTCACTCTGTCTGCTCTGTGAACTTTTGTCCCACCCTCATTCAGTTTCTGGTTTGTAATCTGGAACTTAACAACAAGTAGAGCTGTGTTGTTTTCCTATCCTAGTCTCAGCTGAAGGGCAGGAAACGTGTATTTAAAAATACATGGAAAGACTCAACTGCCCACAAGAAGCTTGTATTTAAAAATACATGAGAAAGCCTGTCTGCCTCCTTTCTCAGGAGCAGATAAAGCCCAACTGTCTGACATCAGTTGCCTAACATGCTCTGAGGTTAAGTGCAATTAAACAAGGAGTGAAAAGGATATTTCAAAGACAAGAACAGATGCATGTTCATTCAGTCAGATGGTAATAACAGTGCTTGCTATGGCCTTGTTGCAAAGATGAGTAAGACCCGCAAGCAGTTGCCACAAGCAGTTTAGTACATGCACGTAATCTAGTGATTATGATACAAAATTTTAAGTAAAAAATAAGAGCTATTTATCATTTGTCAATAATGGTAAAGAGACCTCTAACCAAGTCAGAGTGAAGGAAAACAAGAAAAAAGATAATACTGAACTGGGAACTTAATTTTTTTTTAAAGCACAGGCTTATCTCCTAATCAATTTGTTATGTTCAATAAAGGCTGTAAAGTGTATTATCTTAATAAAACACTAGGGTTGTCAGGAATCCAAATCCAAACTAAACAATTTCTTCATCCCTAAAGGACAGAAAAGGTAACCAATTCTCATTCTCAACTTTTAGGTTATTTTGTTCTGCATTTTTTCTCTTTGTGAAAACATGTCACAGTTGGAAACATAATTAACCTTCCTTTAATCTGAAGGTTTCTCATTGTATGTGAAGAGGGTATGCTATTGTGAGTACAATGGTTTAGTAGGTTATAAATGGTCTGCCAGGCTGCATAAATTATTTTTGTGGATATAACAGTGAACAATGATCCCTGATAATCCAACTTCTAGATTAAACTCTTAGGGTCCCTCAGCTTCTGTGAACACAAGATTTAAAGGAGCAAATGTTTCATAGCCACAGCATCAAGAGGATCAATTTTTTATCATTTTTGGAGCTCTCATTCCCACTTCTGTTTGTGTGTATACTTATAGACACGCATTTTCCTATGTATCTCCCCAGACTTTGACGAATATGCATGTAGAACGCATATGTGCTTTAGTAATGAATGCCACCTCATTAAATTTAAAATGATTTGAGGCAAAATTTGTTGTATGCAAAATTTGTTATATGTATTATTTGTTCATGGAGTTACAGGATCTGAAGTCATAACTGACAATAAACTGTGTAACAGAACTTGACAAATTTTCTGAACATGTACCTTTTTTCACCAGTTCCTGGAGAAAAGGAAACTCCTTTTGATTTCTACTTCAGTTGACATTTAAGATTCATGGAATTCTGAAAATTATTTTGCTGAGCTACTGAACATGACTTAAATGGACACATAATCTAGTATTATGATATAAAATTGTTACAGAAATACCTTCAACAGAATAACTAGATCCTAGCTTTCTGAGACAAAATGAGAGGAGATTTCACAGAAGGGTTTAGCATACACTTTGGAGATGGTGGTAAAGATGGAAGTACACTGAGAATCGGTTCTCTATATACTGAATGTATTCCTCCACACCTATCCCATATGATATGTGCACTTACTGTGTTATATAAGGTGGCTGAAATTGGTAGAAGGCTTTAGTAGAACTATGCTAAGAAAAAGAATGTGTTGTAATCTCTGCAACAATTGAGCATAGGAAGTATATCTCAACATAGAACAGGGCATCATAAAGCCAGACAGGACTCCCAAAATTCCATGGTTTGGACTAACTAAAAGGAATTCTGGTAGTGGTAAAAGTTGAATAAATAATAAAGCATCATTTAAAACAGTTCAACTTATTGTTGAAAATATCATGATGTTTCTATTAACTATTTTCATATATAACTAATTCAACCTCTGATTTAGAGGAAAATTTCTAGAAAGAAAAACTAAAGAAAGTAATCAAGTCCACTCAGCCAATTAGTTTATTACAGGAGTTGATTGTTTATAGAATTGTAGATAAATGAAGACAGCTTCTGGAGAAACCAAAAGTATTCTATTAAAATTAGCTTTGAAGATCAGCAAACTAAGCACACCGTTGCAGACAATTTATATCAACTGTATCCAAATATAAATGTGTCCCATCAAAAGGTACATTAATTGGTAATTCAGTACAATATTGAAAATTGATATATTCGATTACTTCCTGTTTTCATAGGATATTGGTGAACACTATATTTATTGCCATCCGTTCAAACATCATGTACTAGAAACTTAGAGGGTTATTTTTTCCACACAAGACAGTCATTCGAGATAAATTAGCATTCTTCAGAGAGCACATATTAGAAAATGACAAAGGGAAATTGAAACTATCTTTATAAAACATCAATTGTGCTGCACATTGTCAAATCACAGCCTGGAAGGCACAAAGAAATGGTAAGTTTCATTTGCTTATCTATCGTGAATTATTTATCCCCCTCACTCATAAACTGCACGCTAATTAAATTGCAATTAAGTGAAATAGAAACATGGTATTCTTTGAAAGGCCATGCCAGAAGAACCATGTGATTAAGAGTGAAAATGTTATAAAAGTGTATTCTTCTTTACATTTGTATTTATACAGAAATGATAAAATAGGATAGCAGGACAAATAAAAAAGAAATGTTGTCCAATCTGAGTTTCCTATTCATACCTGAAAATGAAGTCTATATATCTAAATGTCCAATCTTTGAGGAATTTATTAGCTATATTGCCAAATATCTTCATATTAATAATGGAAGACATTTTGTATGAATAACATTTTCAATAATACTAAATTCCAAAACTATAAAAATTTAAATAGAAGGAAAAAATTCCTATAGGAAAAACAAATGTAAATTATAATCCCGAAGCTGTTTTCAATTACCTCTCACCTATGTCTCAACTCTAAAATACAGCGGCACCCCTATGAGTCTATAAAATTGATCCTTATACAAAGACGTGTCCCTAATTACAAATACAATAGCTTCTTTTGAGCCTTATTCTTCCAACTTTTCATAAAGAATCTGACATTCTTTATTCTTCTCAAATATGTCCATGAATCTCTAAGAAGGCTGAACCCACCTTTAGTTAGACACGGTGTCCTGTCAATTTCTGTGATGCTCGTGATATTTAACCTCTTGTTTCCATTTTCCACTGCCAGCCTCAAGCTTATTATTTCTTGTTTGGAATACTCAATAATTTAATTTTATTTTTTTCAAGCTGTCTCTCTCAGAGCCTTGCACACAAATTTGAATACATCCTTTATATATTTTCTAAATAATACTCAATATATTTATAACTTTGGGGGTGCAATTCTCAAGATCATAGTTTTTAAAAGACTGTTACTGGCTACAGATTCCAGTCTATAGTACACATATTTCTACTAAAGCACTCTTTGTTCTGATTCCACTATACCCTATGGATTTTTTTATCTCTAATTCCATCTACCTTACTTCACAGATTCATCTCTATCACCAAAAAATACTTTCTGCCATTCCCTGAAATACTAAGATTCTTCTTTGTCTTTTGTTTCTTTTTTGTACTAACTCTTTTTAAAGTATAGCTCAATTACTTTCAAAATCTCCTTATCAAAGACACCTCTTTTCTGGGTTCCAAAGATACCACATATTAGTCATAGACCCCATATCACAATTGGCTGTACATGAAGCTGTCTTCCTTATCTGTATTAGATGTGGATATCAACAAATTATAGGTCAAAAATTTTTTTAAAAAAAATTATAAATGAATATGTACAGGGGCTTTTTTCTTGCCATTATTCTCTAAAAATAAGTATGAAAATGATTTGCATTTACATTGCATTAGGTATTATAAGCAATCTAGAGATGATTTAAAGCATATGGGAGAAGGTGCATAGGTCATATGCAATTATGTCATTTTACAGAACAAATTTGATCATCTAGGGATTCTGATATGGTGGGGTCCTGGAACCAATCCCCACAGATAGTTAAGATGCTTGCACTTACTTGTTATCATGACATATGTCTTCTATGAGATTGTCAAAAAACACAGAAATCCTCTTTCAGTTAAATTTCTATCTACCAAAATACAAAGAACAATAATAGTGTTTAATTATTTTTGTTATATTACATTAAGCATATTGATTTATTTTCAAGGAGACTTGGCTTAGAAACTCATTTCTTTAAAAAGAAACCACTCTTTAATATAAAGCGAAGAAGGGTTAATGGGTTTTGATAACAGAACACTGGTAAAACTAATGTAAAAATCTAGACTCTCTCCAACAATCTTAATCACAGCTAACATTATTATTATTATTATTATTATTATTATTATTATTAAATTTTAATTTCTCAGTTAAATGTCATTAAAAGTTATAGCTAGCATGATTTTTTAAAACAAGTCCTACTAAAAGGAGAAATAACTATGAATAGCACTATATAGGACAAGTGATAAATTTATCAATGATTCATGGGATGATTTATAAAAGTCACAAATACTCTTTTCATATCATTCTGAAGGATAAATATGCCACATTTTTATACAAGAAAAAGTGTATTGTCCTCTGTCAGGCAGAACATAAATAAAACTACTTAGTTTTACTATTAAAAGCATTTTATTGGACATTTCATGCCAAGAGGGGCCAAATGAGTTACAACCTATCATTAGTGCTGCATTAGCCTCTAACATTATTTAATATTCATAAGTATGGGCAAGTGACAGTGTCAAAGATGAAACATCTGAAAAAATGTCTTTGAACTGAAAGGAAAAAAAAAAACCTCATGCCCTTTAACCTAAAAATTACATTCATAAGCAAGTACAAATACAATATAGGACTTTGGAAAAAGGGATAGAACTTTGCAACAAATCTATAACTTCAAAAAGTCTACTGAATAGTGACAAATGTCTGTAAGTGCAAAATAAACATAGATTAAAGAACAGAACTGCAGGCTCAAAGTCAGAGAATTTGTGCTCTTCAGGTTTCACCACCTGCCGACTACAGGACTTTTGTCAAGTCATTTAGCATCTCTGGTCTGTATTTCCTCAAGAGTAAAACGAAAAATTTGAACTCAATGATCATTCAAGTAATTCCAAGCTCTAAAATCCTGAGGTTCTTGGAAATGTTTTTCAATAGAAGAATTGTCAAGGTTTTTTTCTTACAAAATCCCTCAACTAAGATATTACTACTGTTTTGCCTTAAATTGCAATATTGAGCTCTCTTTTGAAAGGAGACAGTGAATTCATTCTCTCCTTGCACTCTAAACCTCCAACATGTCTGGTTTGGTACACTGCTGTCAGGTACTCAACAATAGGTAGAAAGGATATTGGGTAGTATATCACAAACATCCATTTTTCTGCTTCTCAGGTATTCCTGACAATCATTGGCAGATTTATTTTATTCCAAGGAAGGTAAATTCACTGACACTTCCAGGAAAGAATCCTGTGATTTAGGTAAACAAACAAAACATATTGTATGCCCTTGTAGACAGTGGCGAATTCAGAGGAAAGTCACTGGAAATGTTATGTATGAACCTCTGATTCAATCTATACATAACAATTTTACTGTCTTTATATTTTGGGCTTTATGAGTGAACACTCTCACTTTTCTATTAGTTGAATAGAATTTGGTAATTTAGTTGACTTTTCTATTATAGACAACTGGAGCATTAAAATGCAGATAATTAATGAATGTGTAAAAAGATCTGATAAGAAACTAAATAGTTATTATAGAAATATAATAACTTTTGGTTTTGTGGGCTAAATCAATTCTGTAATTTCTATTTTTAGTAAATATAATCTCATAAAGAGTTCTTTCAGTTTTCATAAAAGCATCATTTTGAAAATAAATAATGCTTTGTTTTAAAATAGTTCATAAAATTTGTATTGCTCATCATATAATATTTCAGAACATATGAAAATCTTATTAATCATTGCTTCAGTAGTATTTCCATTTACCTAATGTAATATAATCTATCCAATGACCCTGCAGACTTTTACTCATATTCTTCCTTTTCTGTTTTTCAAAATCTTACTTGCATTCTGCCTAGTAAGTAAAAAGCCAGAAAACTTCTCTCCCACCCTCTAACAACAAGAGAAAGTTAAATAATTGTCAGAAATATAATTTTTATTAAACAAATTACAGAGTTTAGGTGTTTTAGTCAGCTTTTTGGCTGCTGTGTCCAAAGACCTGACAAGAATAATTAGAGGAGGAAAAGTTAATTTGGGGGGCTCATGGTTTCAGAGGTCTTAGTCCATAAATGGCCAACCCCAGTCTTTGGGGCCCAAGGTGAAGCAAACATTATGGTGGAAGTGTGATGGCAGAAGCTGGGGACATTGCACTGAGGCAGGGAGACTTCTCACACCAAGGAGATTTATTTCAAAGGCACACACCCCAGGACCCACCTCTTTCAATCACACCCTCCTCATCTATAGTTAATGCCTGGTTAATCCCTATCAGAGAATTAATATACTAAGACTCTTATAACCCAATCATTTCATCTCTAAACTTTCTTGCATTGTCTCACACATTAGCTTTTGGAGGACACTCATTCTAAACCATAACATTTCATCCTGGTCCCCAAAACTTCATGCTCATCTCACAATGCAAGATTTATTTAGTCCATTTTAAAAAGTTCAACCATAGCTCAAAAGTCTATGTCTATGGCTATGATTGTTGTACTCCACATGGTCTCTCTGTTAGCTTTTCTTGACTTGATTCCTACAACTTTCCACAGTACTGCCATTTCTTAATACTGGAGTTCTCTACTGCAGCTTCAGCTTCCTTCTCACATCTCCAAACATAGCCCCATCTGGGGATTCCTGAAGGGACTCCAAGTCAGTTGCACTTTGCCTAGCCCCCCAGGTCTTCCACTGAAATCTTGGTTGGAAGCCTCCATGACCCCCTAACTCCAGAATCATGTATTCCTGCATAACCAGCACCATGGGATTGATGCCAAGGTCTACTGCCATCTCCAGCAGCAGCCAAGCCTTCAGGGACCCTGGAGGCTGCAGCAGTCTCTTAGTGCTTGAATAACTGAGCATGGTGAACCAACTTCCAAGGCCTCTATGCAAGTAGGTGCCCCACTGTTCTCTACTCAAAGGAAGTTTTTACTATTCCATTCTTGAGCCCCAGGTGGGTGTGGTCTTGCCAATTCCTGAGGTGCCCTCAAGCCATCTTTCTTTTTGTCTCCCAGCACAGTCTTTAGCATTTCTTTGGTGGCTGTAGTGTCTTTAACAACCACAGCTTCCTTAGCACCAGTTTTACCCACAGCTCTCTGGCCAATCTGCAAATTTTTCAGATCTTTCTTCTTTACTTTCTGCTCCTGATTATCACAATAAACTTGACTAGAAGTGACCAGCAATACCCATGCCACTTCCTGAATGCTGCTCTGCCTAGAAATTACTTCTGCCAGATTAAGATATCCATTGCCTTTGAATCCAGCCTCACAGAAAGTCTCATGACAATGGGCAAAATGTAGACAACTTCTTAGCCGGAATGTAACATGAATAGCCTTCGGGCCATCTTCCAATATAGTCCTCTTTTTCCTCTAAAATCTGATGAGCCCAGTCTTTAGTGTACACAGTCCTGTTGGCATTCTGGTCTTCTGTACTTCCACACAAATTGTCCATTAAGGTTCACTGACAACATTCTAAAACTTTTCAAGTTTTCATCACTAAACTTTCCAAAGTTCCACAAATTCCAAAAAGCTCAAAAACTTTTGAACCACATGGTAAGGTTAGTCATAGTAACAACCCCACTTCTCAGTACCAATATCAGTATCAATATCTGTTTCCATCAACTTTTTCACTGCAATAGTCAAAAGACGTGACAAGAAAAATTACAGGAGAAAAAGCTTATTTCGGGGCTCACTGTTTCAGAGGTCTCAGTCCATAGATGGCCAATGGTATTCTTTGGGCCCCAAGGTAAGGTAGAACATCATGGTAGAAGTGTGTGGCAGTGGTAAGCAGTAGGGGACATGGCACCAGGAAGTGAAGAGAAACTTCTCCTCTTACCAAGGTGATATACTCCAAAGACACACCTCCAGGGACCCATCACCTCTAGCTACACCCTCCTTGCCTACAGTTACCACCCAGTTAATTTCTATCAGAGGATTAATGCACTGATTAAGTTAATACTTTTACAACCCAATCATTCTCTCTCTAAATTTTCTTGCATCATCTCACACATAAGCTTTTGGTGGAGACCCCATTCTAAACTATAACATGAGGTTACAGGGCTATCTAAGGACAGCTGTGTATCTCCAGGGAGAGAGGAATATTAGCTGAGGGAAGCCCATAGGAAGAAAAGACTCTGGGTGTTTTGCAATGGCCAAGACCAATCCAGTGAAAATCCACTGATGAATTTCTGAAAAATGGCTGAATAAGATTATAAAACCTTAGGAACCTACCCCCTACAAGAATTCACCACACCCATTCACAAACTCTCTTCCACTGACTTTACCAGGAGGTGCTTTCAGTAGAGAAACAAAAGAATGAAGAAAATCTCTCTGGTTGAAAGAGCTTTCCTCTGAGAGGTCACTGAGGGAAATGGGTGAAGCCCCTCCTGGATCCCTCTGCCTTATCTCTAGTGTGGAACAAAAGCTTCAGCCAGGTCAGGCATGGTGGGTGGTGCATGCCTGTAATCCCAGCAGCTTGGGAGGCTGATGCAGGAGGATCACAAGTTCAAAGTCAGCTTCAGCAAAAGTGAGGTGCTAAGCAACTCAGTGAGACCCTGTCTCTAAATAAAATACAAAATCGGACTGGAGATGTGGCTCAGTGGTCAATCCCTGGTACCCCCCCACACCCAAAAAAAAGGAAAAAAACAAACTTTAGCCACCAGGAAGAGACAACAAGCCCCATTTTCCTCAGGATGCAGCTGAGAACTCATTACAATTGGGCAGTAAGGTAAGCAGACAAATAAAACCTTCTACCCCTGGGTATGAGACAGATAATGGCCTACATACAGGCAATTAGAGATACCACTGGGTTGGGACCGGAATCACTGAGACAGTCCCATCACTGAGGCTCAGGGACACAGTGCCTGACTAATACAGAGCCTGAACCAAAACAACAGAGCAAGATCCTCACACCCTCCAGCAGTGTGCTTGCAGGCAACAGGAAATCAGTAATAGCAGTCTCCAGATGAGGGAAGTACAGAACATGGGAAAAGAACCTCACTTAACACAGACTCACAGGCAAAACCTAGAGTTCAGTGTGTAATAGGAATATTGAGGAAAAACTTGCTATTCAGATCTGTGAGAAACAGAAAATCCCGGTGGCCATTTTCAGAAAACAGTATTTAGCTTTAAATGTAAAATGACTTGGGATGTAAGAAAGGAGTTGGAGGGGAGAGCGGAAAGACAAGTTATGTGCAGTTAACACAGGAGTGCAAAAATGCACAGCCCCTTGACAAACAGGAGGTGAGAACAGTTAAATGTATATTTCTTTAAATAACCCAATAGGAGACAGCAAAACCTAGGTGGCATTCAGGAAGATTGTGCACCCCCTACTCAGCCAATGAGGAACCTGGAGGGATCCTGTGCTCTAGGGGAGAAAACACTGGTTGTATCTAAACTAATGCCATTAAAGGAAAGCCGCACTTTTTGCTTTACTTGTGTCTCTTAGTCCATTTTTGAGCTTAGATAGGTGAGCGTGCTTCTCAAAGCCCCAACTATAAGTACACAAAAAAGGTAGAGGAATTTGAAGACACAGATGCACTGAGGGTAACCACAATAATAATTTTTTAACAAGTCACCTATAGTAAAAACCAAAGAAAGAAATGAGATCAGTTCCAGATATAAATATAAAATTTATTCTACTGTCTCACACACAATGTCCATTTTTCAAATTTTGAGAAACACAATGAAGCAAGGAAAAATAATACAAAACAATCAGAAGAACCAGACCCATATACAACCCATATTAGAATTATGGTGCTGATAGAAAAAAAAAAGCATGATAACAAATAAGAAGAATGCCTTTAATGAGGTCAACAGAGCATCTAAAAGTTATGGAAGAATCAAACCATAAAACATGTATAACTGGCAAAGGGGTAAGAAAAACAGAATAAGTTAGAAAAGTACTTGAAGAGACAGTTTCTGGGAAGTCTTCAAAATTATACGAGGTGAGATTATACAAAATTATACAAGTCAAAATATAAATAAGGGTAAGAAAACATCAAACGGTAAATTTGAAAACAAAACACCTATATCCATCAGACACAAACTGAAGGAAACTATTTCAGATTTGAAATTAGAAAAAAGACACATAAAATATAGAAATTTTTGTCTTTTAAATGAAATTCAATAATTTTTTCATGGGTTATTAAGCAGATCAGAAGACATGGAATAACATTTAAAGTGTAAAAGATAAAAAGAACAGCTAATCCAGACTTCTATACCGTGAGAACTTCTCTCAAAACAAAAGAGAAGCCAAGGTAAAATATACTTTCATATAAACAAAGGAGAAATAGATTCAATACAATGATAAGTTAGAAACTTCAATATTCCTTTTTCAGTAATGGACAGGTCATCCAGATCAAAAAATCAACAAAGAACTATCAGAGTTAAACTGTAGACCAAATGGACCTAACATACAGTACAGAATAGGTCATCCAACAGCTGCAGAATACACATTCTTATCAACATATGGAATATTTTCCATAACCATGTTAGGCCAAGTAAACAAATCTTAACAAAAAATTGAAATTATAGCTTATAGCCTTTCTGCCTATAATGGAATAAAACTAGACAACAACAAAAGAAACTTTAGACAATGTACGAGTACATGGAAACTAAACAACATTCATTTGAATGGTCCATAGTTTAATGAAGGAATTAAAAAGAAATTAAAAATGAAAGCACAATATAGAATCACTGCAGGACACAGCAAGAGAAGTATAAGAGAGATTACAACAATAAGTGCTTTCATTAAAAACAAAAAAAAAAGAAGATTTCACATGGATAATGCAATGATGCAACTCAAAGAACTAGAAAAACAAGAGCCAGGCATGGTAGTGCACGCCTGTAATCCCAGCAGTTAGGGAGACTGAAACAGGAGGATCGTGAGCTCAAAGCCATCCTCAGCAACAGCAAGACACTAAGCAGTTCAAAGAGACTTGTCTCTAAATAAAATACAAAGTAGGACTAGGAATGTGGCTCAGTGGTAGAGTGCCCCTGAGTTCAATCCCTGGTACCCACCACCAAAAAAAAGTCTTCAAACAAAGACTATCCCAGGACTGAATGGCTTCACTGATGAATTCTACTTATAGAAGAAATAATGCCAATTCTCAAACTATTCCAAAATATTCCAAGGAAAGAAACTAAGCCAGCATTACCCGGAGACTAAAATCAGATAAGAACACAACAAAAACATAAAACAACAAACTAATATCCTGATGAACAAGATGCAAAAATTATTAAGAAAATACCAACAAAATTGAATCCAACAGCACATCAAAAAAGATTATGTACCATGATTAAGTGGATTTATTAGAGATATAAAAATGGCTCAATACAGAAAAACCAATAAATGTAGTTCATAACTTCAATAAAGGATAATAAAAGTATAATCATCCCATTTGAAGCAGAAAAAATTGATAAAATTAAACAATGTTTCATGATAAAATTCACAACATTAGAAGTAGAAAAAAGGTACCTAAAAAAGTAAGGGCTACTGTATGACAAACCTACAGCATACATCATAACAAATGGAAAAGGGCTGAACTATTTTTTCTGTATCAGGAACAAGATAAGGATGTTTATTTTCACCACTTTTATTCAATATAGTGCTTGAAGTCTTAGCAAGAACAATAACAGAAGAGAAATAAAACACATACAAACGAGAAAAGAGGAAGTCAAATTATCCGTTTTAGCTGTTAACGTGAGTTTTTAATGTGCAAAAAACAAAGACTCCATCAAAAACAGGACTGATAAGTGAATTCAGTAAGGTAACAAAATACAAAATCAACATCCAAATATCAGTATATTTCTTAAACACAAATAACAAAATTGCTGATCAAGCAAGCAAAAAAGGGGGGGGGAATCCCATTCACAATAACTATATAAAATATCTTGAAATAATTTTGACCAAAGAAGTGAATGATCTAAATTACAAAGCACTGATGAAATAAATGAAGAGGGGAAAGAAAAAAGAAAGAAAGAGAGAAAGAGAGAGAGAGAGAGAGAGAAGAGAAGAGAAGAGAAGAGAAGAGAAGAGAAGAGAAGAGAAGAGAAGAGAGAGAGAAGGAAGGAAGGACAGGAAGGAGGAGGGAGAAATACTAACGGATTGGAATAATTAATACTGACAAAATGTCCATACTATCCAAAATGATGAACAGATTCAAAGCAATTCCTTTCAAAATGCCAATGATATGGGCTGGAATTGTGGTTCAGTGGTAGAGCACTTGCCTAGCACATGCGAGGCACTGGGTTTGATTCTCATCACTGCATGCAAATGAAAAAAAAATGCCAATGATATACTTCATAGTCATAGAAAAAAAAACACACTCCTAAAATTTAAATGGAACCATAGGAGACCCTAAGTAGCCTAGTCAACCAGAGCAAAAAGAACAAAACTGGAGTCACCACAATTATCTTGGTCCAAACATACCACAAAAACCACCAAATATTTACAAGAAAAAGCCAAGGTAGATTGAGAATGTCAACTCCAGCAGATTCTCAGCACTTTCCATTCCAAGTTTCACTGTTCATTGTACTTTCTACTGTTTTACCCAGGCATTTGCAAAATTGACTTTCCCATGGTTGTTATTATTCAAACTATTTTTCAAAATGATCACAACAGGAACAGCTAATGTGATAACAGATAAATGATGAAATAACAAAACATCTGGATAATAAAAAAATTATACATGAATTTTACAAAGCAGAAAATTATTTATCCTACAAACAGTTTCATCTGACTTCAATCATATCTTTTCATTATTTGTATGTAACATGGAGTTTTGCTCAAGACAGTATCTGGACTTGCTATATTGTTCCTGCGGTTGCTATATTCTTAGGCGATGAAGCATCAAAGGGTATTTACTACTTTTCTTTCTGTATGAAAGAACTCTAGGGTCTTAATTATTTCAACTGCACAGTCTTTGGATGCTTCCAGAACAATCCTTCCCTGGCTGGAGAAGCTTTGGGAGGGAGAAAGATCGAGGGAGAGGGACAGGTGTCTTGATTCCAAAAGGGAAGAGAAGATAGCAATTTTTTAAAGATTCTACAAGTACATTTTAATGTTTTGCATATGCTAAATTTTAAATCCTAAATAAATTCCGATACATCATCTTTTGCTTCTGATTTGTTAATTTTATGGGTGTATTTATTGATTGATAAATCCCTTACTTCTAAGGGATCTGAAATTAGGAAAACACCAACAAGATTAACAAGATAAGTTCAGACACAAATTCTGGCCTAAACATATACAAACTGAGAAACACTGGCATATGGGTAATTTTGGTTTTCTTGTTTCTTAATATAAATTATAAACCTGTAATCCCAGTTACTCCAGAGGCTGAAGAGGAGAATCACAAGGTCAAGGCCATCCTGGGCAAATTAGCAAGACCATTTCCAAAAAAAAATTAAAGGGCTGGAGATGTAGCTCAATGGCAGAATACTTGCCTAGCAAATGCTAAGCCTATGTTCAAACCCTAGTACTAAATATAAACAACCAATTTCAAAGGTTTGATATGAAGATTAAAAATCATATCTGAAAACCAGTTGGTAACTTCCTTCTTATTAGCCCCTTCAAAATAAAAACCAATGTCTTTTCTTACCATTATAAAAATATATGTAAAGAAAATATTAAAGCTGTTCATTGCAAACGTAAATTTTAAATGTACCCCTATGTGTAAGTCATTTGTAAATTAGCTGAAAACTTAGCCAGAATTTGATGAGTCAGATAACCTACATCTACAAGCACTTCAACTGCTGTATGAGTAACCCAGTAAGTCATGCTTGCTTTATGTTGGAGGTCAAAATCACAGATGCAATTAAAAAAAGCAATTAAATACTGAAAGAACAGATGATTGCTTGTCCACACCTCAGAATGCTGAACATATTTTCAAACTCTAATTTGCTAGAGCTATAAAGGAGAATGTTTGTACATCTTTTTAGAACATAGCAGTTACTCAGTATCTTTTTGAATAATTATTTCCAAGAAAAAGTCCTTGCTAACTATTCTATTTGTGAGTGATTACTAAATTCCACGTTGCAGAGGATCATGAAAATGAAAGGATACTTTTAGGTCTCCTCAGATGAAACGCTAAGTATAATATGAGGTATAAAAAAAATTATACAGAGGGATAATACATTCATGGGGATCAGTCACATTTTAAAAAGGCAAATTTTAACAATGCAAGGTTACAAATTAAGTACTGAGTAAAAGCAGATGGTCTTTGTTAAACAATTTCAACTTGTGAAGATTGGAAAGTTGTAGAGTATTCCAAAATCTATGAAAGAAATACCTAACACACTGGAGAATGGTAGAAAAAATGAAAATATTTATGATCAAATGCAACTTGCTTTTACTTAAAACATACCTTATTTGCCTTATCAATTTTTTTCAAATATGAAGATGTTTACCTAAATAATGTATGCCATAAAACTTATTCTATAAGTGTCTTCAAAACTCAAAGGAAAAATGTTATGCTGAGAAAAGCTTTCTGATAGTGTCAGGGGTTTGTGATTTTAAAGTCAAGAGACAGCCATGAGCATGACTGATCCCTTAATCTCTGCGTGATTATGAGAGTGGACCTGTATGTTCAAGGCATACCACATATGCACGTTAAGAAAAGGCTATGTTTTTTTCCCCAGGTTTTTTTTGTTTTGTTTTGTTTTGTTTTTTTGCCATGCTGGGGAGTGAACCCAGGGTGTTGTGCTTGCCAGGCAAGCACTCTACCAACTGAACTATATCTCCAGTCCTTCCCTAGGATCTTTATCTATTTCTTTCTCGCTTATTCACTGGGATGAATACAATCAAATTATCGATTATTTAAAATTTTTTTATTTGTTCTACTTAGTTGTACATGACAATAGAATGCATTTATACATTTTGATAGGTCATACATAAATGTACTTTTGAAGAGTGTTCACCTCTGAGCACCAGATGCAGACATATCTAACATCCCACCACTCAACAGTGCAGCTCAACTCTCCAGGAGCATCATCAGGTGGGAGGTAATGCTTCCAAACACATCCCTTGACCAATGATGGTGGCACACAAGTGCATTACAGCTTATTTAAATGCAACCAGCAGAATAATGCTTTTTCTTAATCTACATAATTTAGGCAGATATAAAATTTTATTTCTGGAAGGAATCATCAATATCATCTAATCTAAATCTTTTTCTTTACAAATTCTAGAAAGGCCTAAAGATAAAGTTCTCTAACCTAAAGGTTATACTATGGTGATTACATTAGAGATGAGAACATAATTAATAGATTATAGGAAATAGAAATAAAATGAATATGTAATAATAATAATCTCACATATACATATATATTGTTTAAATCACAATTTTTGAAATAATTACTTCTCAAAATATTAATTTATAATTTAATAAAGGCACTTTCTAAAATTTGCAAAATTTTAACTACTTGTTTTTTGTCAGTGTATCAAGTAATAATAATGTGCATAACATCTATGTGGAATTATGATACATAGGACTGCACACTGAATTTAACTGAAAATAATAAATAAATCCACCTACACAATCAATGTAACTGACCACTCT
This sequence comes from Glaucomys volans, assembly GCA_020662805.1. Classification (NCBI taxonomy): domain Eukaryota; kingdom Metazoa; phylum Chordata; class Mammalia; order Rodentia; family Sciuridae; genus Glaucomys; species Glaucomys volans. The sequence goes on from JAJEJO010000205.1 coordinate 1,034,441, forward strand.
AGAAACAAAACAAAAGTATCAGTGATTATTTAATTAAGAAGCTTTGAATATCCAAATCTTCAATAAAATTGTTGTGGATATTTCTCTGGGGAAGCAGAAATGGAATAAAAAGGAATTGGTCACTTTTCACATACAAAAGCAAAGTCTCAAAATTTATAAAGTGGCAGTATTCCAGGGGAGGTGTCCTGAGCCATGTAATTAAGCACTCTCAACCAGAGACTGGGTCAAGCTAGCCATTAGTATTTAAATAATTATTGTGATGATTTCATAATTCTGATTAATAGAACCTTCTGATTATAGTTCATCTTTTTTTCCATTCACTTGCTAACAGTGATTTTAAAAACAATGACTAACTGGCTAACACAAACTTACCAAGTTCATAATAGTTTTATTTTTTTAATTCTACATGAATATGTTAGCAATCTGACTGATATATTGCTTTTCATGAAATTGGTATTGTAACTCTGAATTTAAACCGCTACTATTCTTTTTTTATTTTTTTTTATTTTTACAAACTTCATTTTGATTCATTGTACACAAATGCGGTACAACTTTTCATTTCTATGGTTGTGCATGATGTGCATTCATACCATTGATGTAATAATCATACATGTACGTAGGGTAACCATATCTGTCTCATTCCACCATTTTTCATACCCTCTCCCTCCCCCTCTCATTTCCCTTGTAATCTAAAGTTCAACCACTGCTATTCTGATCAAACTGGATCACTTACTCTAAAGGATAATGTCTCATACTATCTATGATAAATCCTCAAAGATTGCTGTATGAGGACATTGAGTAATATAGCTTCCATTCATCTGTATTTCTCTGCTGCACTTTTTTATTTATTTTTTTTATATAAGATTAGTATGAAATAATTACAAATTGGTTAAAGAGATGGACTTTACAGCTAAAGATAACTGGTTTTGAATTCTAACCACCACCACCCCCTATGGGAAGCCATTCTTATTTAGCAGAATCAGACTAGGTTGAGCCATGTGACACAGAGACCTGGATTCTAGGATCTGCGGGGAGGCATGTGGCGCTGCATGGGAGTGGTTCCCTGTCTCCTTCTGGAATTTTCCCCTTAAGAGAATCATTGCCCTAACTCCACCCTATCCTGTCCATCACAGAAGAAGCTCCTTCCTCTCCTTGCCCTCTTTATCTGTCTGTCTATAAATAAAAGAGAGTTGGGCAAGTTGTTGTAAGAGGCCAGAGCTGGTATGGCCAGACCTGTCATTCCCCCTCTCATTTAAAAAGAGTACTGGCTCTTGTGTTTTTATTGAGTAGATAAGGTTTTTGAATAATAGATAAAAAAGCCTCCAACATCCTCCTCTGAAAGTTAACCCTTTTCTCCTCCACGTGGGATGTGGCAGAGAGGACCCCCCCCACAAGCCTCCATTTAGAGGAGTCTTTGGCAAGTCCCAGTTTTCTCCTAAGGTTAATGGAAATTTCAAGAACAAGTTTAAAGCCCAGAAAAATCATAAAAATATTTACATCAAAACAACATGTAATATCATTCTAAAGATATAAAGAAATGTTAACTCAGTATTTTGACTTACCTTTCCCTTTTAGAAATCTGTCAATCTCTAAAGTTACTAAATGAAAAATAGACAAAGAACCATGGAATCCATGCCTGCTAAGGTTGTGCTTAGTAAATATTTTGCAAATTGATTTGGTATCTGTTATAGTTTAGATAATAGGTGTCTCCCAAAAGCTCATGTATGAGACAATGCAAGAACACTTAGAGGCAAAATGATCAGATTATGACAGCCTTAACCCAATCAGTGAATTAATCCCCAAATAGGGATTAACTCAGTGGGAACTGAAAGCAGGTACTATGTAGCTAGAGTAGGTGGGTACCTGGAGGTGTACCTTTGGGGTGTATATTTCGTAAGTGGAGCTCTGTCTCTGCTTCCTAGCGCCATTTTCCCAGCTGCTTTCCTCCACCACAGTCTTTAGCCATGATGTTCTGCTTCACCTCGAGGCCTGAGGAATAGAGCCAGCTGTCTATGGACTGGGACCTCTGAAACCATGAGCCCAAATAAACTTTTCCTCCTCTAATTGTTCTCATCAGTCATAGCAGCGAAAACGCTGACTAAAGCAGTATCCCAAAGGAGTGCATTCTCATAGTAAGGATAAACCAGAAATAGAGTAACAAAGGGGCTAGATTCCAACATTAAATCATCAATTCCTTAAATTAAGTCAATTAGTGGAATTGCTGGTACTCCCTGAAGTCTATCAGCAGTAGTGTAAAATTTTTCAGAGAAAGGTAACAATTGTTTCCAAAAAGGAAACAATAATCTGCAATTTTCAGGTTAATCTATTGAAAAAAATCATATAATAAAAATATGCCAAAGAGGATAAATGAAAAATAAAATATAGAAAACATTTTCTTTTAAATGAAAGTGACACAATCATTTTAAACTCAGATATGCTAGCAATTTTGGTAAATGTCAGTGTACTAATACTTGTTATAAAGGTTGCCTGGGGTGCGGGAGATCCTCAATTTGTGCTGTTTCCAAAAGGAATGTTTTACCTAAGGTAAAAATGAATGTAATAATAATGTAAGAGGAAAGGTGTAAAGATTGGAAAGTACGAATAAAACTCTCAGTATTCACATATGATGTGATTACACATAGGAAAACCTAGAGAAATAGAGATGAATTATTTGAATTAACAACTGATCTTAACAAGGTGCTTAAAATTATTTTCTAGCAAATGGGAGTCAATTGAACTTTTATATAGCAATGAAAGGTAAATCAAATATAAGAAAATTATAAAAGATAACTATTATAATATCATTAAAATATGGAACTGCTAGAAGAATTCTAATAAAGACATGTAAATCCTCTTCATAAAACCATGAATTCTATAGAGAAATTTTTAAAGATTTAAATAAATGGAGAGACAAACTTTATTCAGGGATGGGAAGAGTCAGCATTGAAAGATGCCACTTCTCCTCCAATGGTTCTATAGATAAGTGGATCCTGATCAAACTTCCTTGTCTTTCTTTCTGAAAAACAATTATCTGATTTTAAACTTTATATGGAGAGTCAAACATCAATAACTCTGACTGCTTAAGTTAAAGTACAAGGTTTAACAACCTTATCAGATATCAAGCCTAAAGTTAAGTAATTAAGTCAATGTAATCTCAACATAAAACTGTACAAATGGAGTGTGTAGGAGAATCAATTCCAAACCACACACCTGATGATGTGGACACTTCACCTAGAGAGAGATGCTGCTGCAGAGACTGAAGAAGTCAAGAAGTGGGGCTGGGCCACTGACTGCCATGGGGCTCCCTAGAGAGCATATGCTGACAACCCTTAGAATGCTGCCTCCATCAGCATTTCCCAGAACATGTTTCCCATGTTAAGCCAGCTGTGAATTAACTCAAAGACAACTGTCAACTATGGTGCAATTCTTATGCATTCTTTTCTGTGGCTTGGTTCCTTACTTGAACTGTTTATTATATGTCAAAACACTCACTTTTATGGTGACCTTCATCTGAATGGGTTACAATTTGTCAAGCTCCCTTCCAGGAGGCACAAACAACAGTGAACCATGCTTTTCATGGATTTGGTCGGTATATAAGTTCCTGAGTTTCAGTTGTTATACTATTAATGCAACTATATGCCAATTCCATCAGCAACCACACCAATAGATGGCTTCTATCAAGATTTTAATAATTGAAAATCCTTTTTTTCATATTTATTCCCATTAAGACCCATCTTCTCCATTTTGAATTGAACCTAAGCCCTAAGGGTTACACTAAATTCTATTAAATTTAAGGAGAAAATGAAATATAATGTATAAAGCAGTTTAGCAATGTATGTGATTTAGAATAATTGATCAGAATATTAACTTGTAAATTCTTCTTAATAATTTAGGTACCTTCTAGGAAGATGATAAACGAAGTTCACTTATATGCAAACACACAACAAATAGCTACAACCATGCAGTGATACGTGCTTTTCTTTTTCAAATAAAAAATGACGGTGCTGAAAGAAGCTGCCACTCACAAGAATTATTTACTGAAATTAACTTTACCCTGAATAGCTAATAAAATAAGCACCTACACAGAAATTGAAAGCAACTCCAGCTGTCATTGCAGACTTCCATAGCTGGCTAATGCTTTGAATGAATATTATCACTTGCTGGGAGTTGACTTGCTAGCTAGCAACAATCTCAGTTCACTTTTCATTCAGCTGATGTCAGCCTTCATGTCATTAATGAGAGTACTCACCAATGGACAAGTGACGATCTGTGCTCAGCAATCATTGCTCAGCTGAAAATAGATTCTGAATAACATTGATCATTTCATTTGCTCTGTCAAACTTAGCTGTGCTGACAGTACGTACTACAAGGTAGAATAATTATGGAAATGCCTGCAGAGAACCCATTAGGAGAGTTGTGTACCCTCTCTTGGAGTTTCTTTTTTTTAAAAAAAATAACTATTTGGGACTCTATATATTGTACATTAAAATTATATTTTCTTATACAATTTTCATATTCTCTGAAATGCACTTGCTTGGAACACATGAAGCAAAGACAAATTAAGTTATTGAAAATATCACACAAATTTCAGATTAGAGACAACATAACATATTTAGCCATGGTTAGCTCATGCTAAATAATTAAGTTGTAGAAGAAATTCCATTAGAAAATCAGTAAATTTGAATGACTGTAAATGAGTATAAAGCCCATTCTGGAAGGTCAGGAGGGATGGCGATTAGAAGGATTAAACCTTTATGATTAAGAGAATTTATAAGAAAAAAATAGCCATTTATGGAGATTGTAGACCATCCTAAAAATATTACTGTTTGCAGTATTCTTGATGCAGTTCTAGTCAGCCAAACAAACACAAATGAATTTTCCACTTGAAATGATTGATTAGCCCTGATTAAGGACACTAATCCTATTTAGTCACTTCTTATCTCACAGTCCTGCTTGTCTCTTGCATGGCAAGTTTAGTCAAGGCAGCACCATTTGGGAACCTTTGAGCAGAAAGTTTTCCCATTGGTACAGAAGAAGCGAGGACACTGCTCATTCTAAACAGCCACAAAAAGTTGTATCACCAGCTTGACAACCATGAGTTGGACTTTTGAAAAGCAATTTTACATTAAAGGAAGAATTTGAGTTTCATGGAAATCTAGGCTCTTGTAATGAGATGGAGGTGAAAAATGCAGAGTGCAAAACCCCTCAGGCCAAGGCTGTTTGCCTACTACTCACATCCTTCTTTTTGATAAAAAGAAGGGCCATTTTTGATGACACCCCTTCCTCCTCCATTGGTAAAATGACGAGAGAAAAAGAGACAGCAGTGGTCAAAGAGTTTTGATCTTCACAGTACCAGTGAAAGAAACTTCACAGGAGGCAAGGGGGAGAGGTAGATCCCAGAAGAGAGGGTCTAGTATAGAATAAAACAGGAGGGCAGAGGGCTTAACTTCCAGGAATAAAACAGACAGATGGTGATTGATTGATAGATAGAAGGAATTACCTGACATATCTGATCTTATTGAGAGAGTTTTACTCTTTTTTGAACAGAGGTAAATTAGTGTTAGATGGAGACACAAGTGAGTAAATGAATAATCAAGGACATTATTATCTCCAGGGGGAAAAAATTTCTGAGAAAGGAAATCTGAAAGTATATGGAAAAGCTGTAACTAATATATACTCTGCAAAAATAATGGAGAATGCTGGAAACTGACAAATCAAAAACATGGGAAGAGTATAAATGACAGGAGCACGACATGCAATTTAGTGGGTATGAGAGATCTCAATTCCAAGTTTCCAAAATAAATTAACAGAGAATGTCTGGAATTGCAAAGCCAATATATAAAAGTGTGTTAGAGACTACTAGTCCCTCCCTCTAATTTCTCTCCTGACTTTTCCAGTCACAGAGTGCTCTGAAAGACACCAGGCTGCATTCCCTTACTTCACTTGGTCCAGGTGTGACCACATGACTGAGTTCGAGGTATTTCACCTATTAGTTCCCCACTGTCTTCATCTAAGCACTGCCAGGGCATTCTCACTCATTTCATTCTTTTTTCTGCAAGATGAAAATAAAACTGTGGGCTGAAGCAGCTACCTGGGGAATAAGGGAACTGTGAAGAACCTGTTCATCTGAGCCATGAGAAAGAAGTCCTGAAGACAGTCCCTGAGAACTTCACACAGTCGAGTTGCCATACCTTCCTTGGACTATCTGCTTTCCTGACATTTTCATGAGAGAGAAATAAAATTCAATCTCATGTCAGCCTCTGCTACATAAGACAAACCTCCTCATTGCTGCCAAAAGTATAGTATTTATACATACAACTATTTATTTATACATATAGATGTAAATAGAGGAATAAATAGATGAAAAAGCCAGAAGAGCTGGCATCAGGGAGCTGCCTTTGATAATAAAAAAATAAAGGGCCACAGGACCTCTGTTTCTACTTTAAACCTTATGCTACAATTTTATATTTTAAGCTATGCATAGGTATCCTTTAATAAAAATTAAACCATGATTGTAAAGTTTAAAAAGATTTTATTTAAACTATTCTTAAGCAATGAAAGTGATAGAAATCTTTCTAATTCATTTCATGGAGCTAACCTTCCCTAACCTTGGTTTTTAAACCTAAAATAGGATACAAATGAAAAAACAGTTAAATAATATGAATGTAGCTTTTATTTATTTATGTATTTATTTATCTATTTATTGTTGTGACAGGGATGGAATCCAGGGGTGCTCTACTACTGAGCTACATTCCCAGTACTTTTTTAAAAATATTTTTTATTTTGAGGTAGGGTCTCACTGAGTTGTTAAGGCTGGCCTCAAACTTGCCATCCTCGTGCCTTAGCCTCTGGAGTTGCTGGGATTACAGGCAGGTGCCATTGCACCCAGCCAGTTTTAAATTTTAAATAAAATACTATTAAATAAATACAACAAATAAAAATGATGACTCATTATCACAAGATAACATGGCAAGCGTGTACATTTTTACAAAAAATACTAATGAAATATTACATCTCTGAGAAAATTGTGGAAAGCATTGAAATACATTGACAATTTCTAATTCCAAAAACGTTTAAAAGATTCAAAATGAGTAATATCAAAGTCCCTAAGGATAAGGAAATAATATAAAAAGTGAAAAATATAAAATACTATTTGAACATGTGATACATTCTTTCAGATTCCAAACATCATATTTGGGGAATAAAAATACAATATAAAATATCTTATAATTTTATAATTACTCTGAGATGTTCATTTCACTTATTTTAGGCACAAAGGTATATTTTAGTGAAATGTACTGTTTTTAACATTGCTATAGTTTTCAGGCTTCTAGATGCATAAATCTGCCTTATGCCCCTCCATGTTACCCTGAACAAAATCTCTCAAAAAAAAAAAAAACCCAGATTCAACAAAATCATGAAATGCACTGAAATATTTTTCCTACAAGAGGTAGAATGATTTGAAGAAAGCCCTCTAACCTTCCTTTCAAAGGATGAGATTTCAAGGCTCACCTCCCTAGTTAGTAGCTGTGTGACGGTAAGGGCACTAGCTCCTTTCATATCAAAGTGCTAATAATATCCCTTTCAAAGGGTTATTGTAAGGTTTCAATATCATAAGACCTGAAAATGCCTGGGCCATAATACTATTCTTTTCCTAAACTGCCTGTCCTCATTCTTTCAAATCTGGATAGTTTTACAGTTTAGACATGAGGTGTCCCCCAAAAGCGCATCTGAGATAATGCAAGAAAATTTAGAGGTAGAATGATTGGGTTATGACAGTCTTAAACTAATCAGTTTATTAATCCCCTTAAAGGGATCGACTGGTATTACCTGCTGGCAGGTAGGTTATGTCTACAGGAGGTGGGTCATTGGGGTACCTTTGGAGTATATATTTTGTTCCTGGAGAATGGAGCTATCTCTTTGTGCTTCCTGGTGCCAGGTCCTGAGGTGTACTCCTCTCCCACACCCTTCCGCCATGATATTCTGCCTCACCTCAGGCCCAGAGCAACATAGTCAGCCATCTATAGACAGATATCTGTGAAACCATGATCCCCAGAATAGACTTTTCTCCTCTAATTGTTCGTATAGGGTCTTTTGGACACATCAGTGAAAAAACTGACTAAAGCAGATAGGAAATTTTGTGACTTAAGGAAGTAAGTTCAAGCTGTGTCCATCTAATAAAATTTCAATAAAATAAAATTTCTAAATGTTTCCAGCAATTATCTGTTGATATTTATTAAAAATCAACTTGGCAGTCTGCTCACTTTTCCTGGAATATATTTGGCAATTTATGGCATTCAAACAGGCAAGATGAATTTAGTGCTGTTGATTTCAGTAAGTGGTTACAGAAAGGTTAAAGCATAAACGTATACACTCATCTGGAAATTTGTAGATTTAATAAATTTAAGTTCCAGGCTAAAGAAGATGCAACCAAAGTTATCTGAAGTGACAGGCATAATCTTTAGAGCAAAAAACCTCCAGTACTTCCTTTTCCTTAAACTATGGCACCTCAACTGGCATTATCTGAGATTAGTTTTATGCCTCATCAGGCTTCAGTGGAAGCAATCTCCTATAATCTCTTCTTACCAACAAAAAACTATAACCTTCCCAATTCATAGTTTTCCATAAAAAGTTACATTACAAATGACTACTGAAAATTTCATGAGACACATTTTACAATCAAACTAAATGAAAACATGGACATGTCATGGACATGCAGATTCTTACCCTTCTGCTATTGTCGTGCATTTGTGTGTATTTTCTCTATGTTTTTATTCATATTAATTTTATACTTAGACCACAGTTTCTCAACCCTGGCACTGCTGTAATTTTGACTGGAGGCTTGTCATAATGGCCTGCCCTATGCATGAAATGGCGTTAAGCAGCATCTGGCCTCTACCCTATGGCTATCAGTGGGATTTTTACCCCAGGGAAAACAAAATATATCTTTGGATATTGCCAAATGTCCCCCCAGGGGAAAAATAGTTTGTAACTGAGAACTGCTGGTTCAAATCAATCAATCTAATTTATAACCTTCTATGGCAAATGTAACCAAAAGAATGCTAAAAACTAAAATAAATAACTTTAATTCAAATTAGTTCTCATGTGAAAAACACAGCTTCAAAACCACATTTAATTATTGGTACACATTGCTTATGTCTATACGGTATGAATGATGCATTAAAATATAATAGGAAAAAAACTCTTATGCAAAAGCATTTCCAAATTATAAGAAAACTTATTGAACTAGCATTTATAAAAGTACTTTAAAAGAATATAAAAATGTTTGATAAGCAATCTAGAATGCAAAAATCAGCAGCAACAAGGACAACAAAAAATAATGGCCAACATTTCTCTCCATCAAGTTGGATAACAGTTTCCTACTCATGGATATGCTTTTAGATAGTCACTTTTCAGTGTTCATTTTCTAGTCCTTTATAACAATAGACTTGTCCTACAACATATCTAGATGTCCCCTTGAGAACTTCACTGACAAAGTTTTAAATGTAGAATTTTTTATGCTTCATAGAAATATGTTTATAAGTATAACACAAAGTTCCCAGATGTTCCTTAGCTCTTCTACTCCAATTAATATGTTCTCATCCTTCAAGCACATATTATTCCATGTACAATTTTTTGTGCCAATTATCTGAGCTATTCTTCTAATATTGTTTATCTTCTTTAGAGTTTCAATTAATCTTCTGTTCAAACAATATGAGCCTCATGTTCATTCTTTAAATTAGTGTCTTGGAACAAACTGACAATATCTAGTATTAGAACTGCAAAAACAGAAAACAAAAAACAAAATATTTTCTTGAAATTAAAATGTTTGTTTTATTACTATTTAAACAAAACAAAGCTTTAATCTTAATTTTTAAAAAAAATTTATGGGAGACATTAGATGAAAATTTAAATAAGTACTTCTGTTTGTGGCCTTGATAAATTAGCTTGTTTTAGAAAACACACCCTCCCATGCCCCTCACCAAGAAAAAAATTAAAATAATAAAATTTAGATCATCTTAAACTACAAACAAACAAAAACAAAATTTTGTATGTGACAGAGACAATCAATGAAGGCAAGGTATTGAAATGCTAAAGGGAATGGACACTAACAGAAGCAAGCCCAACAGTTTTCCTGCCTTTCCCTTGAGGCACCCAAAAATTCAAAGCTGCACACAGCAAGAAGCCACAAGGACAAGTAGAAAGTAAAACCTGAGAGGATAAAATCTATGCAGAGTTTCTGAAATCTCAGTACAAGGAGAATAAATATTGGAATTTGGGTCTGGTGGAATGGAGAATATTCTAGTTAGTATCCTGTGATTTCAATTGACAACCTTAGAAAGCTATTCTTGAGGAATAAAGACAAAATAAACTAACCCATGGAAGAATTGATTCCAGCCATGAAATCTCCAGTTATGATTGCAACAAGCTGATCTGTTGCTATCATCTCTGCCAGAAAATAATTAAATCCTCTCCAGAGGAAGATACTATTACCCAGAGTCTACACGATGTTTCACACTCAATGTCCAGCTTATTAAAAAAAAATGCAAACATTACTAGGCACTCCAGGAACAAACCAAATGATTAAAAATTAAGAAAAAGGAAGGAAAAATCAGAACATTCAAAACATATCTTTAGGAAATCTAGATACTTAAGGTTTCAGGACATGGATTTCAAAGAAATGTTCTGAATGTGCTCAAGAAAATATATGACAATATAGCATTTTATCAGAAAAGTGGAATTTATTTTAAAAAGAATGAAATGTAAGTTCTAGAATGAATATATACTAACAGAAAAGAGAATCTAGAGGATAAAGTGAGCAAGAGATTAGGCACAACACTGAGCATTCATGAATTGTAGGATAAATCAATATCAGAATGAAGCTTAGAGAGATGAAATGATGAAAAAGAGACAGAAATTAGTATCAGAAACACATGTGCCATTTTCTATAGGTCTTACACGTGTATTTGAAGTACCAGGGAGGTTGGGGTTGGGGGAGGGAGACTTAAGTAACATATGAAAAGACTGTGATTTTTCTCCAAACTATTGAAAGATAAGAAGATACAATGTCATTGCATTTTATTAACCTGAAGTAACAAGAAAATACAAATTAGGCACACTGCAGGAAAGGGTTCCAAAAATCATAGGTAAAAAGAAGGGGAAAAAAACACTAAAAGCAACTAAAGTGAATCACAGGAGAGGATATTCCCTTCTGTTCTGGTTTGGTCTAGAATGTCTCTGAGAAGCTCAGGTTTTGCCAGCATGGTCTCAGATGCAACAAGATTCAGAGGTGGGGATTTTAGGCAATGATTGCATCAAGAGGGTTCTGACTAATTATCCACTGGATTAATCCATTGATAACTGAGTAGTTTATTGGGGGATGGGACCCAACTGGAGAAAGTAGGTCCCTGAGAGAGTGTTCTGGAAGAGTTATCTCTTCTCTGGTCCTTTCTCCTCTCTCCGCTTTCCAGCTGTCAGGAGCTGAGCAGCTTTCCTTTGTCACACCCTTCCACCATGATGTTTCAGCCAGCTGACCATGAACTGAATCCTCTGAAACCATGAATCAAACAGATCTTTCCATCCACTAAGTTATTCCTGTCAGGTATTTGGTCACAGCGATAATAAAGCTGACCAACAGACCTTCAAATAAGGAAATAAAACTATTAGATGACTTTATTTAAACAAAAAAAAAAAAGAGGAGGAGGAGGAGCAGCAGAAATCACCACTATATGAAGACAATAGAAATGTATCTTTAATATATATAAAATAATTGCAATGTAGGAGGGGAAACAGAGGGGAAATAAAGGAGGTGAGCGAAGGGAGAAGCAGCTGCAGAAACCATGCCCACCAAAGACTATGGACTGACATCTTCCATGTCCCTAAACAAAATAATTACACCAAAAATTCTCAAACCAGCAAGAAAAAAATAAATAAATAAATGAATAAAGACATTTAAAACAAAAAACAAGAAAACTTGTCATCAGAATATCTGAGCTATAAAGCACTAAAAGGAATTCTCTCTGTTGAAGGAAAATGATCCCATACTAAGGGACAGAAATGCAGGAAGAAAAGATGAGTACCATAAAGGATTCATGGATGAATTTAAACAAGTGTTGATCACATAAGATAATAGTAATAATGCTCTGTAGGTGTGAAATACATCTAAAATTAAATGGCAGAGAGAAAAAAACAAAGACGATTAAACTGCACAAACTATTCTGATTATTTCAATTTTCTGGAAGTATAAAAGCACAATTTATTATAGACTCTAGTAAATTAAAGATGCATTTAGTAGTTTCTGGAGAAATTAAAGAACATGTAACTAACCAGATAATAACCAGAAAGGAAAACAAATAAAAGAAGAAAAAAAAGAGGAACATGTGGTTCTAATGGAAAGCCAATAGTTATACAGCAAATTCCCAGCTCAATCATAACTATATTTACTAATCATAACTAACTTGGTATTAAATAGTAAACAGAACAAATGGCCCAATTCAAAGAGAAGTATTACTTGACTGAATTTAAAAATCTAAGTTTATTCAAAATGTTCACAAAAAAAAAGTCACCATTTTTTGCATCTAAGAAAAAGTACTTTGTCAGCATGAATAGGATGCTTTGTTTATAAGAAAGATAAATAAAGGTGGTTTGGTAAAACAAAGAAATACAGGCTCCTAAAATAAGCTTATGGGAACATTCTGGCACAAGCCCATTCCTCCCTAATTGCTACTATTGGCTAACATCAATTCGGTTTTGTTTCCTCTAGGTTTTTCATGCTCCAGGCTAACTCCCTGATGATTTCTGCTTTTCTTCTCAGACTTTTAGCCATAGCAAAACGTTTCACTCAGCAGGGACCTAGATGCAGGGATGCATTTGACTGAGCATTCAGATATACATTAAAAAATAAGCCCCTGCATTATCTGAAAACTAACTTTAACCAGAAAAATTCTTCAGAAAGGACTTCAAAGACCAAAAATACAAAGGTTATAATTAAAGAAAGCAATTACTGTGTAATATATCTGAGACACACAGTACAATAACATTCACCTCCAGATTTCTAAAACTGTTCAGTTTTTCTAAAGCTAAATTAAGCATGCAACAAAAATTCATACAACTTAGAAAATACCAAGCAATATGCTTTAGAAACAAATATAAATAGATTCAAGTAAAGATGATGGTAAACAACAACTGGAAAAACCTGAGAGCTCTTATAGGACTTAAGAGCAACCCATTATATTAGCCTAAGTTAACATTTTAAAAAACAGAGAAATTAAAAATGCATTTCAAATCCATAGTAGGTAAATGAGATTTCTTCATCTCCCAGAAGTACTCTGTGTAGCTAAATTTTAAAATATTTAATTTAAAATGTCAAATGTGGATTCTTTTTAAATCTTTCTGAAAACAAACAATATAAGCATGTAGATTGGAAGGTTAATTTGTTTGGATAAGCTTTTTCCTCATCCTTCATCTCAGGTAACACCTTAAAATATCCATGCATAAGTTACATTTTTAGTGTCTCAATAATTATACGGGCAAAGTTCTATCAAGGAAAAAGATGAGTAAATCTATTAACATCTTATAAGATATTTGGGACTTTAATGAACAGTAAAGCTAGCTTAAAAAATATTAATTGACCACAAACATCTCAACAACATTTAAACATTGTTTTCTTTTTCAAAACTTAAAGAAAACATTAAGAATGTTATCTAAAATGTATTTTTCAGGGATAAAGTGTTCCTCATTCCACTGAAGCAGGACAAGGGGCCCAATTTCATCTAAGAAGAGAAAATTAAAATCAAGATAGAAACCATTTCTTTATGTGATTAATAACATAGCAAAAGAAAGACAAATCAATAGGGGGAAATGAAGTTAGCATTCTAGAAAGGGTAAAGTTGCTAAAAACAGTACTGGGAGCTCAAAAGGTACCTTTTAAAACCAAGCAATATAAATTGTGAACAATGGAAAATTAAATTATAAAATACTAAAATATGTGTTATGTACTTTTGTTTATGTGTGTTGCATGCAAAAGTTCCAACTTAGGAAAATCATAATGTTTATATAGCTCCAGCTTACATTAGATAAACATTTGCTTACATTAGAGAGTGAACCATTCAAGACAAAAAGATGAGTGGGTCAAAGGTGACTTCCTCTTGATTTATTCATTTCCTACTTACATGAAAATGCAGCCAGAGCTGCCTCCTGTTTTGAAACATTATCACCTTCTAGAAGAGTTACCTTGAACTACACTAAAAGCTAAAGAGACAAAGTGCGACAACTTTAGTTGTCAAGAGTGATAGAATGAATATGGCCATCAGAATGCAAATGGAATTAAAGGAAAAGAGACTCCTGAAACACCTCGCCAGTCTGCCTTTAACCTATATTTCAGCTCTAAAATGGTGCCTATAAGACCTGTTGACAAGAAGGCCTGAACTGTCCCCAAAGGTTGACTAAACTAGATAGGTTTCCTCCTGCTCCTAGTCCCCTGGCCTTTTGTTAGAACATTTATTCTAGAAAAATTGCAATCATAAATCCTTTCTCTGCCCTTTGAGATATAAATTATCCCTAGTCTCTTTCCAGTTTATAACCCAGTAATGTCTTTCTCAAACACCTGGGAGGCATACCCTTGAATTGTAATGATCAAGAAGATAGAGCCCCCATCTCCCAGTTTTTTTCCATAGCACCAGTTAGCAAGAAAGACACTTAACCAGATAAGCCCTACCTGCAGTGGTGTCAGATAGGGTTCCACTGGCTCACCCCAGTGCTTAAAAACTCTCTCCTATCTTCTTTTTTCAATGGAGTTGAGTTCAATTTCTTTCCCCTACTGAAGCAATCTTAAATATTATCTTTCTTGCCTCTTTAACTTGTCTGTTAAAACTTTTCTTTGACTTTGGTCCTACTCAACCCCCAGATTAAAAAAAAAAAAGCATATATACCAACTGCAGGGGTGCAAACTTAAAATCCCAGTGACTTGGCAGGCTGAGACAGGAGAATCACAAGTTCAACACCAGCCTCAGCAACTTATTAAGACCCTAAGCAAATTGGCAAGACCCTGTTTCAACATAAGAAAAATTTTTAACAAAAGGGCTGGGGATATAGCTCAATGGGATATAGCTTTCTTAAATGATATGGAGGACAATTTGCCATATTGCTTGAATTGAAATTGGAATGGGCTTAGTTTCAATTTTATTCTCACCCTTTAATGTAATATTTATGTGAGTACACATATGTATATATTAAATAAAAATATAAATATGCATTGGTTTATTTTTTATTTTGCAGAAACATCAACTAGGTAGCATATCTATCCTGTGAACAAGTTGCTAGAGTACATAGATGGGGCCCCAGCATTGAATCTTCAAATATATTTGCTAAAATAGTCATTGAGATTTTTGTGCTTTGTGATTTTGAAATAAAATGGCGAGAGTTTTTAAGTTAAACAATGATTTGCAAAAACAGAATTGACTGGAATAAAATCTCTTCTGGGAAGTAGCAAAAATGAGTGATACAAAATATTTACATTTAACAATGAGAAATTTTATCAATAAATTAAACATTTTAAACTCATGTTTAAACTGACCCATGCAAAAGGGAAAATATAATAATGTGTGCATCTTTACACCAACAGTTATAGTTTATTGTGTGTAAAGCATATTAATAGGCTTCATAAACATAGTTCATCACATTTAATTCTCAAGTTTGCCCATTCTTGACCTGTTTATTATTAGGTTCATTCCTTGCTCTTCCCTACTATTCTCTCTGTGAGCTGACTTCCAGCTGTGTTTGGCCTTTCTTGTCTGCAGCCCCCTCTGATCCAACCCTGTGTTACCACTTCTAACAGGTGACCCAGTTCACAGGCTCTGCTAGCTCCTCCCTTTGTCCTTCCTGTCATATTGCTGGGTTTGTTAGCTTTTTTATTTGGTTTCTCATCTGCTAATACTTACCAATTTCCTGGCTTAAAATTCTTCTTTTTTTTTTTTTGATAAAAGGATTTCCTTTTTCCTGATAAAGTGATTTCTGTTCTTCTTTTTAAGTGATAAGATTTTGTTATTTCACACTTGATAAATAAAGAATCCCAACATTCATAGTACTTAAAAAACTTGCCAAAGGTCACAATCACCTAGTGACTGTCAGAAAAACAATTTGTAGTAAGATCTACCTAAATCTTAAACTGCTTATTCCATGCCTTGATTTTCTCATTATCATGCTACAATAATAAATAATTTTATATTCCATCATCTAGGTGTTTTAGGCTATTGAAAAGCCAGGAATCATTTTGTCCTCTTAAAATAGATAGTTATCACACTTTTAAAAAGATGTGAAGCAAATGTTTTAATATACCAAGAAATGCAGAAAACAGAGTAATCACAGAACATTTTTTAACCCATGCCTCACTTCCACACAACATAATATTAAGTAATGAGGTCTTTTCCTATGTAAATTGTACCTTTTATTTTCAAACATGCAAATAGATCTGGACTCCTTCCAAATTAAAGATCAGAAAAAGAGACAGTTGCATCCTCAGCCAAGTTTCTCGGGAATGAATTTGTAATTGCTTCAAGGGAAAAAAGGGGTCTCATTTTCTTATCATCTATCCTGAGGAAGAGATAATTAACCATGTAAAACAGTAAATACATTCTTGCACATATAATATATGCCAGGTACTCTTCTGGTCACTTGAATACAATAGTCAGCAAGACAGACATACCTGAGTTCCTGAAATTATTTTAGAAAGAGGAGACAAATAGTAAACATAGATAAATAAATAATATAGTATGTTAGATGGTAATTAAAACAACAAACAAACAAACAAACCAGTAGACCAGGGTAAGGACAATAAGGAAAACACAGTGGTGTAAACAGGTGAAAGTTTCAAGTTGGGTGACCAGGATAGGCCTTGAGTGACATTTGAGAAAAGGCCTGAATGAGGACTTAGCATAAGGATATCCAAGAGAAAGGATTTGAGGATAAATAATGATCAGTGCAAAGGAGACACTATATCTGGCATTGTTTTTACAAACAGTAAGGAGATCATAGGCTGGGATAAAATGAACGAATTTATTACTAGAAGTTTACTAGGAGAGTGAAATAATGAGGCAGGGCATGTGCCACTTTGTAGGATATTGGAAGGACTCTGGCTTTTATTCTGCTAAGATTTGCAGCAAAAGAAAGATATGGGCTGATTAATATCTGAATACTACATTAAGAGCAATCTACAGAAGGAAAAAAGATGTAGAATAATAGATCAAAAAGACAAGTACTATCCAATATAAAAATAATTGTTTCCTCACTACTAGAGAATATAATAAACAGAAGAGGAGAAATATTCAAAGATAAAATGCACAAAAATTCCTAAGATAAAGGATTAATTACTAAGATTGCAAACATAGCAGATGAGGTAATTTGAATTTTAAAATGTCCAATATTTTGGCCCATATTAGTCATATAAACTTCAAAGAAACACAAGTAATTCTCTAAGAATATGGGCAGATAAAACAAATTACTTCCAAAAGAGAGAAAAAATGAGATTGACATCAACTTGCTACAAAATAACAATAAGTGTCATAAGGTGATAAAAAAAAAACATTAAAAATTTCTAAAAGAATGGGAGAGAGAAGCAAGAAGGCAGATTAATGGGAAGTGGCTTTTCTCACAGCTCTGTGACTCCAGAGTCCAACAGCAAGAAAATGATTTCTTTGGGAGGTGAATGAAAAATTAAAAAAAAAAAACACTCTGCACATATTCAATATTGGACAGACAGCTTGAAGACTGGAAAATTTGGGCTACATCAGCCAAGGCTAAGGAACAGAATTGGAACTGAGCTCCAGGCAAGAATGGTGTGAATTAATACACGAGGTTCGTAAAGATTAAAAAGTGCTGGTAAAATCTTAGCATGGGGACTCCCAGGATTGGAGGGGCAGCCTGACCTGGGCCAACTCAAAGGCTATTCAGCCCAATAAATAGTGCACCAAAGGTCATGGTCTGACAGCCGTGTACAAGGACCCCGAACTGGAAACATTTTAATATCTCCATGAGACTGAAGTACAAACTGAGACCAGGAACTTAGATATAAGAGTTCAGGGCTGAAACCAATACATGACTCAGGCAGATGCCAACCACCATATCTAAAGTGAGCCTAGCAAATCAGGAGAATCTCTGGCATGGAGAATTTCTGACACAAAGACCATTTTTCCTGGTGTAATACAGATCCAAGGGCCAGAGAAAGCCCACCCCACCCCACCTCCCCTGACTCCTTTGAACCCTGTAGCTTACACGGAACCAGCATCAGGGAGAGTCTGAATAGGGCAGATGACTGAGCTCAGTGCTCAGAAACAGTCCTTGAGAAGCCAAAAAAGGTCAGTATCCCCAAACAACAGAACCGGTAAAGGACTAACCTCCCTGTTCCCATAAGTGGTGCCCTGGGGAGAGTAGTGGGGTATAGTCCTAGAAGTGTGTTGATTCATTAATGCTGAAAACTCCCCACATAATAAAACACCTGGGGCAAATCCAGACTAAATCCCCACCCTGGGAGATTCACTTGTAGAAACTCATCTCACAGAACCCAAAGGCAACAATACCCAGGAAGTGAAGCCAAGCCAAAAGTATCTTCCACAGCTCCTCACACCATCCTGCTGAAAAGGGAAGCTGAGAAACAAAAAGGCAGTATGTCACAGACAGCAGGCAAATACTCTCATTCACTATTCTGTAATTTTGTTTTTTGTTTTTGTTCTGTTTTGTTTTTGAAAGTGTACTGATTGATACATGATGGACATTTATACATTTGTACACATACATATTTGTTTCTGCTTTTTCAGTTTTTGCATTTCTTTGAAGATAGCTATTTTTTATGCTCTGTTTTTTGAGGGTTAGAATTTTTGATTAGTTTATTTTGGACTGATTTTCTATTGTCTCTTTCACAACTCTGTTTTGCTTTGTTTCTAATTTCCTCTCTTTTCTTGCTAACAGCCAAACTCTTTTGCTCACTCTCTCCCTCTTTCTCTCTCTCCTTTTAATTCTTTTACTTCTATTTTTTGTTCTCCCCCCTTATAAACACATACTGTGTTGCCTCTGCATTTGCCCTATACACTTCCTGAATCTAAAATCTCTTTTCTACCATCCCCTTTGTTGTTCTTTCCTCTTAAAGAACTCTATCTTTAACTGGATACTACACATATTCATATATCTTTATTTATTCTCATTTCTACTCCTTTATTTGAAGGCATTTATTTTTAATAGATCAATATTTTGAGGACTAAAATATTTGACTAGTATATAATGATTTTGTTCTTGTAATCTTTTATTTTTTTAATTTTTAAATTTTTATTATGCATTTTTTCTCTCACTCATTGTTTTCCCTCAATTCTCTTTTCCTCCACTAACAATCTCTATTGTTCTCTCTTTCATTCTTCCATTACTTTTCACTTCTATTTTTTGCTCCTCCTCCCTCATAATCATCACCCCTTACACATTTTTGTTCTATCACTGCTCATCACTTGAATTGGTAAATTCTATTTTTACCATTGGCAATAACTGATTGCCATTTCTGATTTCTGTAACAGTCAACATTATAGATTTCATTGCAAGAGCTATTTAGTTTAATGCTATAAATTCTTTGCATCAGTTGTTGTTCTTATCTCTCTCCCCCTAAACAATGAGGTATTGAAAACATTCAGGGACACTATAAGTCCACAAGGTAGAAACTCTGCTGCCTCAAAACCAACAATTAGATGGGTAGACACACAAACAACATGACGAAGCAAGGGAACAAATCGTCCCTAACAAACCAAAATAAGTCAAAAACAATCCACTGACACCACATGGAAGAAAAGACATAAGAAGTTTAGAATGTTCTTAGTTAAATTGATCAGTAGGTAAGGGATAATGTAAGGGGAAAAATATAGGAAGCAAAAGACTAGTTTAGTAAAGAGATAGAGATTCTGGGGGAGGGGAGGAAGCAGAAATCCTTGAAATAAAGGAATTAATAAACCAAATGAAAAATTCATTGGATGGAAAGTATCACCAGCAAAGACTAGCCCACTTGGATGACAGAACTTTAGGCAATGAAGACAAAACATATAATTTGAAAATAAAGTTGACTATGGAAAAAAGATGTTAAGAGGCCATGAAAAGAACTTCCAAAAAATATGTGACAACATAAAAGGGCCAAACTTAAGATTTATCAGATAGATGAAGACTCAGAGATACAAACCCAAAGGAATGCATAATCTTTTCAATTAAATAATATCTGAAAATTTCCCA